>OVAY01000295.1:1115-69408 GCA_900406395.1 Kernera saxatilis | reverse complement strand
TTCTCACTCTCTCTCATATTTTTTTTTAGTTTTTCTTTATTTTTAATATGAGAAACCCATTGAAAATCCCTTAATGGAGATACTCTAAGATTGACCCCTTCGATGAATGGTTGGGAGAATTTCTTATGGTTTTTAAACCGTTAATTAAATCTAATATAAATTGTTGCTGTAAAAAATTCAAATATAATTTAATAGTAACATGCATGTAGAAATACTTTCAGTCAAGTGGTTATAGTTCATCTTCATCTATATGGTTTTTTTCTTCACTAGCATTCGCTTCTACTTCTCCACAAAAGATTAAAAAAATAATTTATTATGTTCTATTTTTTTATAAAAAAATATTCCCTTATTTTGAATAAAACCACAGTAATTATTGTAATTAGAGTATATTTATAGTAGTGTCGTGTGTGTCCAATACAACATGGTGGATAAAATCAAGGAATGGGATCGAAGAGCATGCCAATGCGAAGGCTTCGCGACTTGTTTCTACGAGATCGGAAACATTGGACCCAAAAATATTGAAAGAAGCCCAAAATAAACAAGGTCGGCTTGTGTGTAAGCCCAAAGGAGAAGAAATATTTAACGCCCATTCAACTGTGGCCCAATACAGGCCCTTACAACCCGTACCATCGATGTACATAAAAAAAAACTAATAAAAGTGAATACACTTCCTTTTGTCTTTTCAGCACAAATAAAATAATTATGATTTTGTAATCCGGCTATATTTTATAAATTAATAAGAGTAAGAATACAACAAAAATGTTTGGAACAAAATTATATAAAACTTTCCTGATAATAAATATATATATAGAATTAAAAAAGTAGTCTAAGTTTTTATAAACAAAAATAAAATACAAATGTAAATATATAAATATAAGTTTTATAGGTAAAATAAATACAAACGTAAAAAATTTATGTATAAAATGCTACGATAGTTTATATAAATTTCTATCATTCTACACGATCTACAGTGATTCCGGTCAATCACTATCAATAATACGTACCCTTTGTCAATTTTCGAACATGTATAAATATCAATAGATCAAATATATACATATGATGTGATTGGTGAAATGTAAGTTATGTAACGCCCGCACACAAAGTTTTACCCTAATATCCACAAATGATAAATATTTAAGTAGAGCAATACAAGTTATATAAGTCATGCGGATCCAACAAAAGAGATTAATGTAGCCGCCTTTGTTGTGTGAATTGTTATGGGTGTCACCGTGCACTAATCGTCTAAGACCAATTGTATAATACACATGCACTGCATCGGTTTTGGTCCATCTTATCTTGCTTTTCGTTTTTTTGTTTTTTTATATCTAATCTTATACAAATTATTTATAAAAAACATCTCATAACTTAAGTATGTCGAAGTTTTAGAACATAGTAAATGATTTTTTGTTTCTTCACGACCGAGATTCAAATTCGGGACCTAGCTTAACTGTTTGTTTTCATAATCAACCGGTTGAACATCGATTCCCAATTTTAAACTCGAAGCGTAATCTTATATCCTCTTTAAAAGAAAAAAAATAGCTGTTGAAAAAGGAAGAACAAAAAAAGTTGACAAACATATAAACTGTATATCTCCTAGTGTTTTGTCGGTTGTAGATATAATCACTTCTACATATTCTAGCTGTTAGTAGCATTTAGTACTTTTCTATATGTATACTTTTTTTTTGTCAACTTACAAATTTTTAAAGATTTAAAACTTTTTTTTTTTAAACTACTTTATGTGTACTATCATTGCTTTAAAATCGATATTAATTCGTTTTTTTCCACGCATGATTTTTTTCGACGACTACCGCGGGTTTAATTCGGATAACAGCCAGATGAAAATAAATACCAGTGAAAACCACTAAACAAAAAGATTTACCCAATCTTGCTCAAAAAAAAAAAAAAAAAAGATTTACCCAATGCACATGGACAAACTATATATAATATCATTTATAGAATTTTTATTTATATATTTTGGTAATGATTTTGATGCATGTAAATAATGAAATATAGTTTAAATCATTTATATAAAAAAGTATTCAACATAAATAAATTATATAGGGATAAAAATCGAAAACAGAAGTTTAAATTTAATGAATCTAGCATTCCCATCTCTACTATCTTGTATTAGAAGCTAAAAAAAACTATGAAAACTATGATAAAAGTAAGTTGACAAAAGTGAATGAATCTAAAAATATTCATGTAAAATCATATGTAAGAAATGTTTTTGTTAAATCGTATGTTAATAATATGTTCCGAATTTTTATTATAAGATATATTTTTTTTTTTTATTAATGGTAACAAAATAGCAAAAGAAATCATATAAACATATATGGGTAGGGTTGTAAATTCAACCTCCAACAGATCTTGTCGGGATAGGGATATAAGGGAGAGCAACAAATAATAAGAGACCACATTTTTCCTCTCTCAAGCAATACATGTTCTTTTGCCAATTTGTGTTTTTTTATTCAAGCTGGCTGTAAGGGTAGTTACACTTGATCTTAGCCAAAAAAAAAAGGCTGTAAAGGTAGTTTCGTCATTACTCATTATGATAGCAATCTCCATCAAGTATGACGTGGCTTCCGCATCGGATGATTCGTTTTTAGTTATAACCTCCCATAATTAATTCTCTTAAAACATTTTAATTATTGTGTACCTGATTATGCATAAATAATTAGCATGTTGTGCGGTAGACGCAGATTATACTCGGAATCACAAACTCCCGCAGACATATATGTAATTAACTATTATGAGAAAATAAAAAAAGACGCCAACTATTTATACAACGTTAGAAAAACACACCAATTTTTAGAAATTTCCAACAAAAAATGGACAAAATACAAACAAAAAAAAACTAGAAAAAATTATATAGCTATGATTTATTATTATTTTCATTAATCTGGTTTTTAAAAAATAATTGGAATTTGCAATCTAATTGCTTTTACTTGTTTTTTCACTGTAGTACTATCTAATTTCTTTGATATTTGAAAAAAAATAGATAAAAATTGATAGAACGTGACATTTTATAAATTTTTATATGATATCATATAGTACACCTAAAACCTAAATGCCTAACGCATCTAAGAACATAAACAATACCATACTGATGGGTATAATAAGAATTTTAGACCGAAATAGAGATGTGGAGTTAATCAAAATCTACAAGGTGAATATTTATTTTACTATTCTAGATTTTTAGTCGTCTATTGATTTAAGATTTCGAGATTACTTTAGATGTTATAAAAATATTGATTTTGCAGATTTTCTTATAAGAAGCAACCTATTGAAACTGTAGCTTCCATGTAATGAACAAATAATTCTACCTATTATTCTAGATTTCTAGTCGTCTATTGATTTCGAGAACCGGGATTAATTGTGACAAACAGAAAACATAGATTAATCACCATACTCCCATGTACCATGTAATAAACCTAGTAAATGTCACCATCGATACGAATGAATGCATACATCCACATGTACCATGTACTTACATTAATGAGTGGAAATTATAGGGTCACATGCATGCATTTTGGGTCGTATTAATGATTAGTATGACATTAATACCAAAAAAAGTTGGTGTTAAATCGATTCTGATTAATTAATAAAAAAGGCATATGTATTGCTCATTCAAAAATATCTGATTAGTGGGAAGTTAAAAAGTAGTAATTCCTACCAGTCTACCACTATATTGGATTCTTACCGGTTGAAAATTCAATTATAAAGATCCATTCGCATATATACATGGAATCTATTGAATTCACAATCCGTAAAGTGTATATGTTGCAATTAATATTCGTAGGATGATCTTTAGTAGTCCGAATTCCAAAATGTTTATCGAAGACTTGCTGTTGTATGAGACAAAACCGATGACCGATATCTATAATATGTAATATACTCTTTTAACAAAAACAAAAAAATATATATTCCGTTATATTCGCGAGTTTTCAAATTTTTTTAGTTATTTACTCGACATATATAGCGATGCACATGGAGCATCAAATTGCTACAGTTTTTTTCTTTTCAATGTATATGTGGATTGAATATCGAGTTTTTTGAGTCAGTAGAATTATTCATAATTATACTCGTTTTTTCTCATCTATGCTATTGGTATTTTTAATAGTTACATTAATTATCTTAATATCTGTTGTGGGCTGAGATAATTTTTTTAGCTAGAATCCCAAATAATTCACGTACATTCATACATTTTAATGAGATGTATAAGTCTTCAATGGAGAGTAATGCACCATGCCACTATGTGACTGTTTATTATTCAGACTATGATCATGACGAACACTTAAAGGACCAGTATCAAAGGCTATAATTAAAAACGTTGGTTTCTTCAAGTAGTTTGACCCAGGCTTAGTTCATGCAGGAGAAAAAAAAGCACTGATAAAAAAAAGTTATCGTAATTATCACCATAAAACATAAATAATTAATTTTACCATACTATGTGATCAAAATACAGCCATCTCTACAACTCTCAGCTTATAAAAAACAATAAAGAAACAAACGAGCCTAAATATTTGTAGATAAATTAGTGTCAAAACATGTGCTAGGTTTGATAAGTCATGTTTGATACTACTATAACTGCAGTAATTTTTTTAAAACCAATTTACGGATATTTTTTAATAATAAAAGATACGAGTAACTATCCAAGAAAAAATTTATGTGAATCGAATGAAAATGAAGCCGAATGTATCTACCATTTGGTATTGTGGTAAATCTAAATATTTTTTTATTGATTAAGGAAAGTGGTTTTAAATAGTCCCTACCATAATAATATGGAGAAAAATTAATGGTCAAAGCACTGAGTTTTGGTAGATTTTATAGATGCATTGAACATGCTTCTTATTAATCCAGTTGACTCTTTTTTCCACCATTCACTTTTCCTTTTATATAATAAATTTTCCAATACAGGTATGAATAGTGTACACTGAACAATCCACTTTGAAACGATATAAAGTTTTTTTGTTTAATGTTAAATTAGAGCACATCAAGTCAAAACTTCGTCGTTCCCATCCTTCAATAGTTATATTCAAAACAAAATTCATCGTCATATCAACTATGAAAAGCGAACCCAAGTTTAAGAACAAAGACCAAATCGAACTTTGACTAAAATTCATATAATTTGTGGATACCAAAACGAAAACTACTTGTTTTTCTAGTTTTGTCATAAAATTATCCAAAACGAACAATCAAAAAAAAAAAAAAAAACTAAATAGAACCAAAACATCATATGTTAATTAACAGTGTGTTTGCAAACTAATGTTGATCCATGGAACTTACATCAAAGTATCTCAATTTCAAATATTACATTTGGAATCTAAGTTTTGATTTTAGATTGTATATTTCGATCATTCTAAGTTGTTTTTTACAGCTAAAAAATGGTTGAGTTTGCAAACTTTTTGGATCATTTGAGATTTCCTTAGTGAAAAGAAAAGAAAAGAATCGTCTGGCTAGTGGACTACCCATAGGCCACAGGGTAATTGGTGGGGTAACTTTATCTAAAATTTTATAATACGACAGCAATTGTGGAAGATGTTGCAATTTTCCAACTTTTAATTAAAAAATAAAATAAAAAAATTCCCAAATTTCTTATAATATGTTATTCACAGTCTGTTTTTTACTATTGTGTTTTCGTTTCCAGTTTCTCTTATGGTTTACAGTCAAACTAAACTTAAAAACATGATATGTCACAAATTCAATGAATGCAAAATAAGGATTTTTTTAAACAAATACCTACGTCACTGATCATTTGGTCTCTGTATTTCTCAAGTACGTAGAGTCCATCCTATTTTGTTTATGTTTTTCACTAGACAGTACCAAATTTTTTCTCATACTATCATGATCTCAGTTATTCTACTTTAAAATGCCTTTGCTATTCTGTTATCCAAAAAAAAAATGCCTTTACTAATCTCTTAACGCCATTGATTAAAATAAGAACCATATTCTAAACTTTTCGTCTTTTAATTACTGTAGAAAATTCGTTTTGTTAAAATTAATTATTTTTACGCTATGTTGAATAAATATGCTATGTAGTATCATATTATTTTAATTTTCTACCAATAACATGCATTATATCTAATCTGAATTTGGATGATGACATAGTAACTAAGCTATATATTCGAGTAAGTGTATTGCTTCTATTTTCATAAATCATGTCATCTTTAGATTATAATTTTGTTTTATCAATAATTTGTTTCTTATCAAACATGTAAATATATTTGAAGTAATACGTCATTATAAAAATAAGTACTAATATAGTAATTTTATAACAAAAGTTAGTTTAGTTTAGTATATTTTAATTTATAAAAATATATATTTTAAATAATACTAATTGTTATGGAACGTAAATAGTATTAAAAACATGTAAAGGTCCATACACAAATTATTATCGTTATTTGATAAGAGCAGCTATCACTAGCCTGTATTATCAATAATTTTCCTCATTGTTTTTGTTGTTCGTTATATTCGCTCATTATTATTAATTACCATATGGAGCGATTATAACTAATTGTTGCTGTCAGAAGCGAATCAAACTTGAGAATAAGCAATGATTAACAAGAAAAAATAGTTTATTAGAAATCCAATTGAATAATTTATTTCCTTAAAATCAATAGTTCGTTACAATTATAGTAGTTGGAATTTGCAAATTAGAAAAAAAATTATTGTAGTTGGGGAAGAAATAGTTAATGATCATGTTTCATGTTATGTAAGTTAATAATGGACAATAGTATGATAATTGAATCATTAATTAAATGCTTTTTTTTTTGAAATGACCAACTAGAATCAATGCGAAAGACACATAGCGCATTTTATGTTACATATATTAATATGTACCTGTATTAATTTATTTACTGCATAATTTTTATGTTATTTTCCATGTACTTCTCAGTTGAGAAGACATTAAGCATATCCAAATCGAATTCCTCTGAATAAGTGCATAGAAGAAACAAAAAATAAACATAACCTTTTCTTTTATATATATACATACTGTCATCGAGCAAAACAGAGCTTATGTTCTTTATAAAAAAAAAAAAACAGAGCTTATGTTCCCCATGCAATTAATCTTGGGATCTATAAAACAAGTGAAAACTCAGACTTCTTTGGTTTCCTATGAGATTTGTGTTGTCAGAAGATTAGATTTTCTTCTCGAGGACTTTCTCATTAAATTATTTTTTCAGTAAAAGAAGAAAAAAACACTGACCAATATAAAAAAAAAAAAAAAAATCAGAAGAGTAGGTCTTAACGTTCCATCTGTTTCCCGTGGAGGCTATCTGTCCTATCTTCTCCTTCCGACCAAACACGTTCTTTAGACTTTTTTTTTCCATCATAAAAGGTTCAGATATGATTTTTTTCTTTCATATTCATATATTGATCACTTTAGCAGAATACAAAAACGGATCCACGACAATCTAATTGAGGTAAGATTGTGTGATTGATATGATGTTACTTTTTTGTTTCCTTTGATTGTCTTTTTTATAAGCTAATAACATGATCTACTTAATGGTAAGAGTTTCAAATTTGGAATAAATAAATTGGATTCGTGAAGTAAGAGTTTGGAGCAATCGATTTGACGAATTGATATTCACATGGATTGGAAGAGAGCATAACAAACCGGCGGTTATCTTGGCAAAGAAAGAAATCCCAAATCAAACATTTTATTTTTTCCATAATGATGTTTCTTATGTATTATCTGAAGCTTTACATTGTGATTTGTGACTATGTATACTCTTTTTAATTATAATGAAAACAATGTAAAAAAAAAAAGCTAATAATATGAATATCGCAGGAATATTAAATATATATTTTTTAAAAGAGGACTAAACAGTAACCACACAAGTTCATGAATCCAACCATTGCTCCGGCTACTATATAAACCCCTTTCCCCCATAACTCTACTCCTCACCAATACGGCGCTTACCCATAACTCCCAAATTCATATCCTCTAATTTCTTTCTTTTCTTTAGACATTCATATCCTCTAAATATAAATATATATAAATTTTTAAAAATGCCTTCTTGTTCAGTAACAGAAATTTCGAAATGCATTGTGTATCCAGAGAAGAAGTCCACCGTCTCTGATCTCCGTCTCTCCGTCTCCGATCTCCCTATGCTCTCATGTCATTACATTCAAAAAGGCGTGCTCCTCACGCGCCCTCCTCCTTCCTTCTCCTTCGACGACCTTGTCTCCTCTCTCCGCCGTTCTCTCTCCTCCACTCTCTCTCTCTTCCCTGCTTTAGCCGGCCGTTTCTCCACCGGTCCCTCCGGTCACATTTACGTCACCTGCAACGACGCCGGCGTTGAGTTCGTCGCCGCTTCAGCCAAACACGTCTCCGTCTCCGACGTTCTCTCTCCCGGTACAGACGTTCCTCTTATCGTCCGTGAGTTTTTCGTCTTCGAGCGTCTCGTTAGCTATAACGGCCACCATAAGCCTCTCGCCGCCGTCCAAGTCACGGAGCTAGAGGACGGTGTCTTCGTCGGATGCACCGTTAATCATTCCGTTACAGACGGAACTTCCTTCTGGCACTTCTTCAACACTTTCGCTGACGTCACCAGCGGCGCTTGCAAGATCAAACACCTTCCAGATTTCTCCCGCCACACCGTCTTCGACTCTCCGGCAGTTCTAAGAGTCCCTCCCGGAGGTCCACGTGTAACCTTCGACGCCGATCAGCCTCTCCGGGAGAGAATTTTTCATTTCAGCAGAGAAGCGATTTCGAAACTCAAACAGAGGACTAACAACAGAGTTAACGGAACTGAGACGGCCGTTAATACGGAAGAGATACTCGGGAAAGTAAGCAACGACGGAAAAAAATGTAACGGTAACGGAGAGGTTAACGGAAAGATAACTAGCGTTTTGGAGAGTTTTTTGAAATCAGATACGAATAAGAAGAATTATGATCGAACGGCTGAGATTTCGTCGTTCCAATCTCTCAGTGCTCAGCTATGGCGGTCAGTTACGCGAGCGAGGAACCTCGATCCGAGCAAGACGACGACGTTTAGGATGGCGGTTAACTGCCGGCACCGGCTTGAGCCTAAGATGGATCCTTACTACTTCGGAAACGCGATACAGAGCATACCGACGATGGCGTGTGCGGGAGATCTGCTCACCAGAGATCTCCGGTGGTCTGCCGATCAGCTTCACAGGAACGTGGTGGCGCACGATGACGCGACGGTCCGCCGCGGAATCGCCGCTTGGGAAAGTGACCCGAGGCTCTTTCCTCTCGGAAATCCAGACGGCGCTTCGATCACGATGGGGAGCTCGCCGAGATTTCCAATGTACGACAACGATTTCGGATGGGGAAAGCCATTAGCGGTAAGGAGCGGCGGAGCGAACAAATTCGACGGGAAGATCTCAGCGTTTCCCGGCAGAGAAGGGAACGGAAGTGTAGATCTGGAAGTAGTTCTGGCGCCGGAAACCATGGCTGGGATTGAGAACGATCCCGAGTTTATGCAATACGTATCTCAAGTCACTTACGACTGCTGAAAACGACGTCGTTACGATTTGATCTGATACCAAAAAAAAAAAGAAGAGAAAATATCTGAGCCGGTAGAGGAAGTGATGGCATGGCACTTTAAACGGTTACGATTTATCTAAAATATAAGATATTTCCCTATCTCAGAGTTTATAAGTCATACCGGTTATTTGTTGTTTCCTTCGCTAGTCACGTTCTTAATGTGACAATTTAATGTACATAATCCCGTCTTTATCAATTCGATAATGGAATTGGAACTCTTTTCTAAAATCATAAATCTATATGCTATTTTGGAAACTTTTTCCTTTTCCTCAAGACAATTTTGTTTTGTTTTGAATATGTTATTATTTGGTCAATGGTTCCGTTACGTATATCAAATCATTAGCCAGGCTAATTACTTCGATTTACCTGTCGTAGATCGAAATGTCATACTCAAATCAATACGCCAAGACAACCTTATATATTTCTTTCTAAAAAATTGAACAAAACAAAGGGGACAAAACTAGATATATGGTATCGGAGATTTATTCCTTTGAATAAAGATGGCTGTCCCGTATGCATGTGGAAGATCCAAATTGAAGAATTGTAATTTTTTTGAATTACCAACGGTTTATGGATTTTCGGTTATAATCTTTTTAAGGTTAAATTTAGTATACATATAAGTAAAATATTAAAGCACTTAAAAACATGGTCTAAAGTGAAATTACAATGAAAGATTAGTATCAGCGTGGTTTGCGAACAAAAAAAGTAGAGAAGAACCATATGATGAGCTGTTGGAGGGGATTTCGAAATCGACTTTCCTGGTAGTTTTTTTCTCTAAGCTAAGATTCCAAGTAAAACCAACTTGAGCAGGTGGTGCAAAAACGATCTCGCCGTCACAAATGCCCAAGATGGAGCGAGAGATTGTGGAATCATGGCTGGAGTATACTTGACCTTGAGCCCAAGGTAAATTAAAATCTTCTGACGACCATTCCTTGTATTCGATGAAAGACAACTCGATTCTGCAGTTTTCGACACGAGAAATAAAACCTAACTTCCCTTGAAAGTCAATCAGCTTTGAAAACCACGAAAGATGAGAATTGGCTTCAATAAGACTGAAGGTTTCAGAGTTGAGATCAAAACTCACTACATGCGTAGTATCAAAATGACCATAAGCTTTGAAGTACAAAGTTCCATTAATACATATACCACTTTGGCCACACATTTGTTCACACGTAGAGAGATGAAGATGATTAGGCATGCCTTGTATCTTTCTCCACAAGTTACCATCTTGTCCCACTGTGAAAACCCAAAACTGATACTGATTTGGGGATCCCGATATGCACAATACTTTGAACTGATCAACTATTGGGTCGTATCCGAAAATCATAAACTCCACCAAGTCATTCCTTTTCCCCAAGATTTCGTTTTCGGGTAAGCTTAGGCTCTGTCTCGTGGCAGGGTTACATATAACATGTTGATTAGGTCCGAGTGTGCAGAAGATCAAACCACGGACGGGAGGAGATCTGAAAGAGACACGGCCGACACCACCTCGTCCACTGACTGTCATCTCATATCGGGTCGGGGCTATAGAACAAGTCGATCGGTGAGGCGCTGAGAAGAAAACAAGCTTGTTAACGTTACAACAATGGAAGTAAAACAAGAGACGTGGCCGATTCAAAGACAAGCATGAGTCCACAAAGTTTTGACTTTGGATGATCCTAGAAAACTCTTTCGATAAGCACTTTAACTTCAAGAGATTTTTTCACGGGCATCCTTGAGAGTATCTCTATCACGAGATCCAGATGGATCGAGACTCTACCCTCGTCTTCCTTCTTCTTCATCATCTTCTTCGATTCTAAAACCCTTGCGGATGACTATTTTTGTATGATTTCGAGAGGATTCTTCGGGATGCTTTCTTTTCTTAATTAGTGGTTATGACGTTTTCCTTACTTTTTTATACAAATGTATATATTTGATATTTCCTAATCCTTGCCACAATATATTCCTATTCCTCATAATCACAATATGAAATTTAACTTAATTTGATTTTTATTGTTAATAGGAAACTTAGACATAATTTCCTTATTTATTTGTTTTGAGATGAGATGAAGTACGGAATATTAACTAATCTGCCTTTTTCGATTTCCGCTCACAAGATTGCTTTTCAAGAGTTTTGAAGGAATGGTTTACATCTAAACGCAGTCTGTTTCCATGAATCGGGGCTGTTTGAGATTCCCGTTTAATTATTACAAACAACTAACTGATTATATGACGTATGCATGAACATGTGCACAAAATGTATGATTGTGTGACCCAGGATGATAATTTTTAAAGTTCTTCTTTGGTTTGTCCCGTCTGTCTATCTTTCTCTTATGATGAGGCATGTGGATAAGCATACACTTCGGGCTTCCTTGGCTTGTCTTGAAGTGTTTGTCATCAAGAAAATGCTGAGGTTAGCTAACGATGGAGACTATGGCTGGCCTATCTTTTCAAGGGAAGACATTTGCAACATAATACTGGATGGCAGAGGAAGTGGATACATTAACTGTTAAATTGGAGGCTTCCAAATGATATTACATATTTCTGGTCACTTACTTTTTTCAAATCTCTGTGTTCCGCAAAGATGTTTGGACCTCTCTGTCTAAGATTTTATCTTATTTTTTCATGAGACATGATTTGCTGTTTGTTCTTGTTTCACAATATTTCAGGTGCATTTCAAAACTAGAAAGCGGAATAGTGCATTGACATCTTTGTAAGTTATGGCTAACTGGTCAATTATCATGGTGACACACTCACAAAATGAAAATATCACAAAGTTGACATGGTTCTGTTAAACAAATGTTTGCTTTTATCACCCTGCTCGTATTACACCATACAAGTCTAAATACCGGAGATGTACGAAATTTATCATTTACTTATAAACTGAATATTAGGCCAAATAGACTTAAAAGACATTTCTGATATATGTGCTCAAGCTATACAGAGAGACATGCGTCGCATTTGCATGGAACATTACGAAATTTACAGAGATAAACATTACGCAAGAATTTGCTTCGATTAAAGCCTCTCGAAAAGAATCCTGTATCCTGGTCTAAGGTAACTCTTTCATTACTTTCCGACTTCTCTGTTTTCTCTTTTGGTTATTCAGCGAACTTAGTTTAGCTCTGTAATGGTTTTGATCGCAGGCGAGTTATTACCGAAACTCAATCTCAAAGTTACTGAAGAAATTTAATTTGTTGTCTAGTCACAAAGTCATCATATATGAATGATTCAATACATTTTTTCTCTATTGATTCATACCTACCTAGGATTTTCCTTTTGCTACCCCCAAAAAGATGTCTCGGCCCTGAATCTTCTTGCCGTGAAGAGCCTTCATTGCTGCTTCTACAGAAGCTTTGTTGGTGAACTCCACAAACGCGTCTCCCTTGCCTTGACCAGTATTCTCGTCCCTCCTAATTTTGCAAGCCACAACTTCCCCAAAGACTTTGAAATGTTGGAACAACTCTTCATCCTTCATTAAGAAAGGGAGGTTCTGAGCATACAAGACCGTGCCATTTTCCATTGCTTTCCCTACCCGCTCGTACGTATTACACCTTTTGTCTTCTTCATTTACCGGTTCAGGTGGAAAACCACATTGAGAGACTGTTATAGGGGAACCATTCAATCTCGTTCCATTAAGTCTATCCATCACCAAGTAAGCTGAAAGAAGTTTTTATAAATTGATTAAGTTCGGCTAGAGGAAAAAACACAATCAAATAGTAAAGAAAAAGCAAACATACCATCCTCAGGATCTCCAACAGAAATCACAGCTCCTCTTAAGAAATGTTTTTTTGCAGATAAACGGTATATCTGTGAAGAGATTACTGTTTTTTTTGGACTCGCTCGTTTGAAGAGATTGAAGAGTTGACCTGATGAGACCGATTGACTAAATCCCCACACGAAAAGAGGAGTAGTTGTGACCTAAAAAAAAGAAAATGCGTATAGATTTCCGAGGAGACAAGTGTTGAATTTTGAGGATTGACTCTTCTGAATAGACTAAAGATTTTGAACGCATCAACATCGGCATCGAAATCCCAAATGAAAACCGGCGTGTAAGCTGTGTCATCAACATCGGCAAGGTAAAGGAAAACAAAAAAAAAAAAAAAAAANAAGGAAAAGAAAAAAAAAAAAAAAAAAAAAAAAAGAGAAAAGAAAAGAAAAATGTTTGAAAGAACAAGAAAAGAAAAGAAAAGAATTTTTTTGAACAAACAGGAAAAAGGAAAAAGTAGGGTTCTTTCTCAGGAAAAATTCCGAGACAAATTTACCAATCGATAAGAATCAGAAAGTAAGAGACGATTTTGATTCATCTTTTTCTGATTGTGATTGTGCAGAGGTTAGATTGTTTGCAAAAGGGTAAGTAGGAGAGATTGAAAGATAATGTAGTACCCATTTTATAGAAGAAGGGCTAACGGCTATCTTGTCCAGGCTTTTGAGTGGAGAATTTCAAATTTCACAACGTATTCCCTTAACACCCTTTTAGAAGATCTGATTCGAGAAGAGACGGAGAAGGAGAAGATGTAAGAATCTCTGAAAATAACGGTAACCTTTTCTTTTATATATATGCCTGTCACCGAGCAAAACAGAGCTTATGTTCTTTATAAAAAAAAAAACAGAGCTTATGTTTCCAACTTGCTCAGAGAAAACAAAAGGGTCGATCGACTAATCTTTTGTTTTCTCATTTAATGAAAGAATTTTTCGGCCTTTAAGTATTGTGAAATGGTTCATATGTTGGCCCATACAGACAAAATGGTTCTAATCACTGATATTTAATTTTAATTTGTGCAATGGTTTGTCATCTGAATTTTGGCCCAAAGAAATCAACAACCAAAAAGTGTCCTATATTTTGAAAATGCTTGTCAATTAACAAGTAGGAGATTAGTACCAAGAGAAACATTTACAAGTTGCTAATCATTTTATACATAATCAAATAAAATATATATAGTTTTATACATAAAAGTAAAACACAAAGTATTGGTCTAAAAGTAGTAAAGTACTAAAGCCCTGGAGGCCGAAATCCAAACAAGGTTTTAAACCCCTGTTAGACATAGACACGGATCTTCCAGGATCAACACTTCCCATGAACACATACGCAATAAGCAATCCAAGTATAAGATTAAAAACACCATTAACCAAACAGAGGAATTTTCAACAAAAGTATCAAATCTCACAATCCAACCACTACACGTTAACTTCTGGCACTGGAAACAGTCGTTTAACCAACCAATGGACTGGTCCCAAAACCTGAGCTTTCTTCTTCCTCCAGAACCAAATCGCTGCACCATACTGTTCATTGCGTATCTTTGTCGTTGCAGCTCTCCAATCATACTTCTCGGTTTCTTCTCTTGCCGCTTTTCCAATGATCTCCCTTGTTTCACTGTCGTGCAATAAAGTTCTCAGCTTTGTCACGCAGTCTTCGACATCTCCAGGGTTGAACAAAAACCCGGTTTTGCCCTCCTAAAAACATCAGAATCAGAAACACAAGCTCAATATCACCTAAAGTAAATCTCGACTTTGGTTAGCCCGTGAGACAATCAATGCAAGATCGTGATTTTGTAGGGGTACTGAGTTAGAGCCGAATCTTTCTTCTGTTCGGCTTTTGGAGAAAAGATAACTATATATATATGGTTTGCTTGGTTCGATTCGGTTTAATAATTTAAGGGATTTCGGTTAAGTCAATATGTTTGAATAAAGTCCAGGTACGGTTCCAGCTCGCTCCTCAAATGGGTTTTTCAACCATTTCGGTTCGGTTTATATGCTCATTGATTTGGTTTGATAGTTATATTCCTAAATTCAGATAATTCACTGACCTGGTCTTCAGGGATTATATCAGGGATTCCACCGGCACGAGCCGCGACAACGGGAAGTCCTGAAGCCATTGCCTCAAGAACCACAAGGCCAAGTGTTTCTGACTCTGATGGCATCACAAACACATCTCCGCTTGCGTAAGCTTGTGAGAGTTCATCGCCTTGTAACATTCCGGTGAAAACCGCTGGCATTCCGGTGAACAACTTCTCAAGATCCTCTCTTTAAGAAAACAAAATAGATAAAAAAAAGTTACAATGTTGCCTAAAAAACTAGAAAACAATATGACCAATCTTTAACGAAATTAGTACCTGTATGGTCCATCTCCAATGAACGCAATCCGAGCTTCAGGTAATTCGTCCATTACACTGCACACGGATTTCTCAATTTCAGATTTCAAAACACTACTTAAAAGGAATGAGTCCATTTAAAGATACAAAAATCTAACCTTTTTAGAAGCTCCAAACTCTTTTCTACGCCGATACGGCCTACATGAATCACTAGTGGCTTTTCTGGTTCGCCATTGCTGTTAATTACAAAGCATTAAACATTAAGATTAGCACGGAAAGTACCAATGTTCAAAATACATATGAAGGAAAGTATATTGTATTCTTGCCTCAGTCTTATACGCATTTCCTGAGAACGGAAACGTGGATTGAAGCTTTCGGAATCGACACCCTTATTCCAAAGTCGAAGTTGATTAGCTTCAAAATATTAAAAATAAAGAACAATGTTAGTTTTAAGCAATCACAAGTTTGTATAATAATGTAATGTTTTTATCTTTCTTCACCTGCGGTTGCACCAGCTGCTATAAGATCTTTTCCAATGGCAGCGGAAGGAACTAATGTAAGATCAGCCGCTCTGTGAAGAAATCCTGATAAAAGCTTATTCAAGTTTAGTTACATATTACTCGACAATGACCGGGAACAAAAAAGAAATTTGACATCTAAGAAACAGAGTTTACATACTTATTACTGACCACATTGGTTGGACCAACCAACTAAAGGTGTATCTTGGGATGTATCTGCACATCAACGCAAGCTTAATCTTCAGAAACATGTTGATAATTCACGAGTTATAAATGAATAATTTCCGATAACAATTCAACTAAGGCAGATAAGAAGCTTACACAGGGACGTGTGTGTGGTAAGACATTACTATTGGAACAGATAGCATTTTTGCTATTGCCAGAGCTCCAAAAACCTGAAAATTTAGTAAATTGTGGATTCTCAACTTCACTGTTTTGCTAATGTTTCAGTCATGTGATGTCTCAAGGGCTTTACCATTATCCCGGGAGATGAAGCGTGAATTATGTCAGGCTTAAACCGAGCAATTTCCGAGATTATTCTTGGACTAAGCGCAAGCGAGAGGGGAACCTTTTGGTACCAAGGGCACGGGAAGCTGTAGAACAGAACGAGAAATTAGAGATAGAGCCAAATTTAGAACATCCATAGGGTTTTTGAGTTAGCAAACTGTTGCTACCTTCTTGATCCAATGACTTTGGCTCCATAAAACTCTTCGGGAACACCTTCATGTGTCGTCACGACGATAACCTATGAAGCAAAACAGTCTATCAGGTTAAAAAAGGTGCAGTTTTCACTTTCAGGTAATTCTGATTCTGAAAACAGTTACAATGAGGTATTAGCACACTCAAACTATACTTCAATTGAAAGATTAGATACTTTATTTCACAAGAGAAATAACAAACCTCGTCTCCCATTTCACGCAGATACCTAATGAAATTCTGGAATCTGTTTTTGTATCCTGAGACATAGCTGCAAAATTAAGACGACACTGATTTTAAATTAAACGAAAGCTTCTGATCAATAAATTTCAGTCATAGATGCATATGAGAAAGAAACAAAAACAAAAAAAATCCTGATCCAGTGGTCCAGAGAATCTTGGGATATTCTCAACCCAATTCTTCTCGCATCTAAATCTGAAAACTTTGAACTCAAAACCGGGAATGAAATTGGTTTTATAACGATCTATAATTGGTAAAACCGGGAATCCACACATCTGAAAAGTTGCCACCTAATGATCAGTGAAAATACATTACAGGAAAGTCAACCAAGAAAAGATCATCAAATATGAAGATAACCCAGCACGATCCGTTTACACAGAGACATTTCGTCGAACACAAAACAAGCAAGACGACTTTTTCAGTATAAGAAAAATCAAGTACGAATATAAGAAGATCAACACTTACGCAAACGGCGAAGGCTCAACAAAGAGAGCAATTCTCCTGGGCTTGGAGTATGACTCAGGATCGAGAAGCGGAGCCTCGATCTCCGATTCGTCTTCTTCCCTAACTTCAGTAATAGTCATATCGTTCGACCCAGAAGCAGAAACCACCTCGCGTCTAATCTCTTCACAGAAGAACTTACTTTTCTTGCGAATCAAGCTAATGGGTGATCTCTGGGGACACGAAAGACCAGCAGAAACAGGGGAATTAACAAAAGAACACCTGGGAGAACAGGTGGTTGCAGACGAAGAAGAAGAAGAAGAAGAACAAGTGGTGGTGGTCGTGCTAGGAAGAGAAGGAGGAGTTAGAGAGAGATTTATAGAGAGAGAAGAAAGGGTCATCATTTATTTTACAAAGCTTAAATTAATAATTTTTGACGATTTGGGTGTCGTAAAATCGATTAAAACAGCAACGTTAGAAGGAAGAAGGAATCTGAAGAAGACGAAAGAGTAAATAAAAAGGATATCCGCTTTGTGAGGCAGAGACAGATAAGCATATGAAACGTTTTTAAGCATATGCTTCAATTTGATGTCTTGTCTGGATTTTTTATTTGATACATATTTATTTTATTTTTAAACTATTTTCTGTAACCCAAAAACAATCATTCTCTAATCTGTTAAATTTACTTTTATGAATTTATCTTTGATTTTTATTGGTGGCTCGAATTTGACAGTGTGAATCATGTTGTTGTATCGGTTTATATGAAAATTATGTGGTTACAAATAAGTAGCACAAGTACAAATAATTGTGCTATCGATTTGATATGCTCTTACAGTGATTGATAGTGCTATTAGTAATGAGACAAATATTTTGCTCTTCGTTAGGTGAATGAACTATTATTTTTTTCGACCGATAATTTGTTTAAAGCACATGTCCACACCACACAAATGGCTGACTCCATGATATTTTGAGAGACCATTTTAATAATTTATGAACCTAAGTCTGGTTTATATGGATCCTGCACACCAACTTCAATTCTCATTTAATCTGATAAATTGAATAAGAAAACACGACTTTTTGTTAAATATTCACATTTTTATTCCAGTGCTAAATGTTTAACGATGATGATTATAGTTTGTAACAATCACAATAACGTACTCCTCAAGACCAAAAAAACTGAATTACTTATTATTTGGTCAATGGTCCTCGTTACGTATATCAAATCATTAGCCAAGCTAATTACTTCAATTATCCAATTACTTGTAGATCGGAATAACATATACTCAAATCAATACGCCAAGACAACCTCATATATTTATTGTTATCTTGCTTAAAAATGCCAAAAAAAAAAAAAACAAAGGGGACAAAACTGGGTATATGGTATCGGAAATTATTCCATTGAATATTCGCTTGACGTATAAGCATCTTAAACACAACATACAGACTACTTGGCTGTCCCATATGCATGTGGATTGTGGAAGATCCAACTTGAAGAATTGTAATTTTTAATTAATTACCAGTAAATTATAAATTTATTGGTATAAACTTTTTAAGGTTAGTGTGTATTGTAATTCCTTTAGATGTAAATTGTCTCTTCTTTTTAACTAATTTGATGTTATAATCGAATTCAAATTTTACGTAACTGGAAAAACTCTTCTCCACGCTTTAATACGGGTAAAACTGTATTGAATATATGATTAAAGATAACAGTGAATATTTTGACAATTGATTACTAATTAGTAATTACTCCACGATAACTTGATTACTTTCAAGTTTAATATGTCTTTATTTGATGATCCAAAATCTATTACACCAAACGGGGTAACATGGGCCCAAATTATTGTTAATTGGTTCAGATGTGGGCTATATTTTCTTTGTTCTATTGGCCCAAATATGGTTACAGTTACAAAAAGAATTTAGACTGTGACTTGGGTTACATAAAGATAAATAGAAAAGAAGCTATGATAAAGATAAATAGAAAAGAAGCTATGGATCTTTTTTTTTTAATTTTATGAACCAAATGATTTTTTAAAATAATTTATAAGAGTATTGTAAATAGTGTTAACATACAGTAATTTAAGAATTATTTGAAAGAATCAAAACTTTATCTCGTCTATATACATATATGTCAAAAGAGAGGACATATATGCATATGTTTACACATAATAATGAATCGAGAGTAGGACCCCTAATATTTCACCTAAAAAAGAAAGCTGACAACAGTGACAAGAAGAGAATCAATCTGAATTTTTTTTCTTTCTTATTTACTTTTCATACACATGTAATTTATCATATATTGTTATTGTTTGTTACTATTATTACTCAATTTACTCTTTACTTCAAACCTTTTCCCTCGTCTTACTTTTGACTATAAAGTATAGTATAAAATTCTTGATTAAAAAATCACATTATCTTCATAGAAAGTTCACAAGGTAATGGAAACAAAAATCAAGAATCAAGAAACGTTAGGATACTCAGTCATATCCTAACGAGTATGTACGTACAATTAAAATCTAAGTCACAAAACCTATTTCGTACAGAAAAGACATTAATTAGTTATTAGACACAAGAAACTTTCCCTATTATTTTTCCTTCATAGACCCTCTATTGTTTCTTTCTTTATAATTTCTCCCCACCATTATTCTTCTTTTTTTTTGTTTTTTGTCAATATCCCACCATTATTCTTCATCAAGACACTTCTCCCCATAAATACTCTTCAAAACCTCACACGTCTCCATTTTTGTTTCTTACTCGCTCTCTCTTTCTCTCAGACATTCGTCGATAAAGTTTCAGACAACAAGAATATGTCTCGAAGAACATGCAAAAGAGTGAGCTTTAGTCCGGACCCAGAAGCAAACGAAGAACACAACGGTCTCACCTCATCACGGCATGGTCGTCGGAGAGTCGTCGTCGGAATTTTCAGTTTCGGCGTCAGAAGCTCGCCGGCAGCGAGGAGATTACTCCGGCGTATTGGAGCCAGAGTCGCCAAAACGCTGCGTTTAATTTCCTTCGGAAGGAAGAGTGCTAGCGTCAAAACGACACCGTCTTGTTCTTCGAGAAACGTTTCCTCTTCTTCGTCTTTGTCTTGTTCCTCTTCCTCTTACTCTTCTTCGTCTATTTATCTGGCGAAGTCAAAATCTCTAAACGAATCAGAGTCTCACCGTGCAGAAGCCATTGAGGACTGCATCGAGTTCTTAAACTCTTCTTATTCTATGTCGAGATCGAACTCGATCTCTGCGTGGTCTTGCTAAATATGTTTGAGTTTGACCCGATTCAAGTTCGGGTCGAATAAAAAAAGCGCCAAGATTTTTTTTTTGTAATTTGAAAGAGTCGAAATTTAGTTGCATAGATCAGTTGATTATAGTAATTTTTTCCGATTCAATGACTTAATTCGCTAGTAGCTACAAAAAGTTTACATTTCCTCAATCTTCTTTTTAAGTTTCGTTACCGATGTTTTTTTTTTTTTATTATTGTTTTTTTTTATTATTGTTACCAACTTACTTCTTGGGAAAAGTATATTTCGACAAAATAAATAAATCATACGGTAAATAACTGAAGGTTATTTCGCAATTCGCAATTTAGGACATTTTGATTCCCATTGTTTTAAGAAAAAAAGATTTCATGACGTTGTTTGTTTACATTATCATGTTGTAACTGTTGCTTATAAGTCATACCGTTCACATCTATCTTAAGTTTTCTTTTCCAAGTTGTGTAGTAGCTTTGGAATTTCAATGAACCATTGATCGTTGAATTTCGTGATTTCTTATTCTTACGTTCTACGATAAATTAAATAAATTTCATTCTTATGCAAAAAGAAAAAGAAGAAAGAAACGAAGTGGCCCAAGTTTATAATTCAAAAAGAGGGGTCGAAATCAAAGGACCATAAGACAGAAAAAGCTTCTTCTTTATTGACCCAATATTTTATGTCTTCCTAGCAGAGAAAATAAAAAGCAACCATATTTAACTTATAGAATTGGATATAAATATAACCTCATCATAACAGACATTAAGCGTTTCAGAAATTGTAGGTCCCTGAATATTACTACAGCCTTTTAAAGAATCCAATGAAAAGCTTTCTTCTTTTTCTTTGTTTGTATTACCTCAAGTGTTGAAGCTTTGTGCTGAAGCTTTCTTGAGCTCAAGAGCTCGTTTATAAGGTGGTGCGATCGGAGGCTGAACCGGGTCCAAGCTCTGGTATGACGATCCATCTGCTTCTTTTGGGAGTGGGTAAGACCGGTCTGAGTCATAACCGGTTAAGTCACCACATGCCAAGAATGGAATATAAACTTTGTTCGGTCCTTCAAGCCAACCACTACTGCAATCTGCAGTGTACCAAGAAAATAGAAAATCTCAAGAACAATAACAAAAAAAAAATCTGTTCTTAAAGGTGACGTAACAGAAAAGAAGATTTCTTTGTTGTCTTGCCCAAAAGGTTAAATTCACATGAAGAGAGCATTTTTAGGTGAGAGTTAGGTTGAGAAAGAGTAAAATGAAAGTGTACTACTCAACAATGCACAAGTTAGCTGTGTCTAACTTGAAGAGCTTCTGTTTTTGAAGGTGAAGTTAAAGAGATTTTTTACCGAGATCGCTTCCACCTGAAGGGCTTCCGACTTTCTCCAAGAGATGATGCAGATCTCTCGGGTTAAACCCTTCTGGTGGGGAGTAATTTTCACAGACCGCAAAAGCCTCTATAAAAACAAAAGAGGAGAAATGCAATCAGAATCTCTCCAAAAAAAAAAAAGCAACATTATACATTTTTGATGATTAACAATTTAACCGTAAGTGTAAGCAAATCATATTTGCACATGTGAAGGTTGAACTCTTTACCTATACTAGAATTGCGGCTGCTTTTCGGTTTAGCAAAAGTTACAGTTGGGAAAAACAACTTCAGCTGAAAATGAAAGGAAATCAATTATATCAGCAAAAGCAACAGGCAATTTCATGAGCACAATATCTAAACTTACCTGACAGTACAGGAGACTTGTATCTTTTCCGCGAAAAATCTTTGCAATAAATTTTCCACCTTCTTTAAGAACATGAGTTACAATTGTTAAGCCCTGACAAAAAAAAAAACCGGATTTGTTTGTTATTTGTTATTGTCCATGAAACAAATGCTTCAGGTTAATGCTAAATTTTGTTCAAACATGACAGAAACAGAAACCAAGCAACTTACTGCTAGTATGAGTTGGGACTGGACAAATTCATCCATGTCATGCAAACCGGTAACTGCAAACCAAATTGTGGAAGACGTTATTTACTTACTTTGGTAGCATGTGGTAAAAATTGCACGGTGAAACAGACAGACATTGTAGCTACTATTTTACCATCTGGAGCACCATCACAAACAACCAGGTCAGCCTTGCAACCGTCAAAGTGTCTAATGACCTTAAGAAAGAAAAAAACGCCAAAAAAGGTAAGCCATAGAAACAAACACAAATTCCAAAGCATAACGAAGAGGAAAAAAGAGATGCAGATAGATCTATGAGATGAGAGCCCAGAAATTTTCACCACTTCAGCAGTCCGAGCATTAGTTATGTCCCCTTGAACTTGGATGACACCTTCGATTGGAGCCATAGGCTGCAAATCTATGGCCACTATAAGAGGAAGATCTCCTTCTCTGCAAAGTATTTTTGCAGCAACAAATCAGTTCGACTTTGTCAACAAGTGTGAATTACTAAACGAGCTCAATTAAATCGAAGAAAAACGATGTTGAAGTGTGATAATTTATGTGACTATATCAAACAATATGAAACTTACTTTGACTCAGCTAAGGACTTTGCAGGAAGATATAATTGACGACTCAACACCTACAAATGAAGTGCGCTGAGAAGATTCAGAACATGTTTCTCTTTATTGTATCCACTGCAAATCGAGCAACCGACAATGAACTAAGAACAAACCAAACCAAAGAAAATTAGAGATGAATTCTAGATCATCCGCTGCTCTCCCAACTCAATTTCCCGATGACTATCAGCTCCTGTTCTCCCATACTACACTAACCAAACTAAGTTGTCAGTTAGCTAACTGAGATTACAACTCAACTACAATCCTATGCAAAAAGGCGGCGTAGTGATAAAGTATACCCTGAAAATCTACACACAAAAAAAGAAGCTCTGGTTCCAGCTTTAGACTCTGAACAATTTCTTCTTTCTTCTATGCAGAAAGGTCGGCGGTAGGTATCATGCACATATAAGAAATTAGCTAACTGACTAAGTCGAATCACATTATGCCCAAGTGTGAAAAAAAAAAAATCAACTCAAGAACACCGTACCTGACTCCAGCTACCAGGTGCGGCACATAAATCTACAACCCTCTTCACTCCTGCCCGATATTAAGAAGACAAATCAGGAAAGTTTACATCGTCGTTTTTTTATATATTAAATTCTTCGCTAAAGAGTGCTGCGTTCATTCAGCAAATAGTTTTGACTAGTGTCTCGTGAGAATATAATTTGGAGTCTATCGATGAGGGTTAAGAGATTAAGGATTCAAATGGGAAAAAAAAGAATTAAGAATTCAGAGATCACCTTCAAAAATGTTGAATTCCTCGTCGATCTGAAGAAGCTTAAAGGCACTTCTCGCACGCCATCCTTCTTCTTTGGCTTTTCGATAGTAGATATCCTACAAACAGTTGGTTAACGCGCTACCAAAACTCACGGGTATATACTCGAAGAAATGCGCAAAATTTTACTTTTTTGTTCTAAGAACCTAATAAATTTCATTCAAAGTGAAAATAAAATTCATTCAAGGCATACCCTTTTATCCCGAGAAGCTTTTCCCATGTCTTCTAAAAAAAATAAGAAAGAGTTGGTTTACTGCGATGAACACAAAAATTCATAGCAAAATGAAGGGGCATAAATAAAATAAGCCATAAGGATGTCTCAGAGGCATTCTATCAAACACATTAAGGGCACAACCAAATCTCTCCAAGACAAACAATTCCGAGATTAAATCGATATACGAGGATATTAAAACCGCCAAATTACCTCTTGAATTACAGCAGCTAGCAATCTGAAGAAGAGTGCAACAATGCAGGATTTCAGGCCAGAGCGAAGTGGAGGAAGACTTTGCGTGAGAACAAAACGGCTTTTTTTGTCTTTTAGTTTTTGCTCTGTGCCCTAACACTTTGGAAGAATACGAAATAGAGTTACCAAAAATGTCATCGTCCTGGAGAGTTGGGCCTGAGCCCAATTTTTTTTTAATGGAATTTATTAGATCAATCAGTAATTTAAGTAAAAGATGTCCGTATCGAATTTAATCCGCCGGCACATGTAAATTATGACTTTGTAAGTTCAAATTTTGTCCAACCTTCAATTTTGATTGAACTTTCAAAATTGAATCGAATTCGTTTTTTTTTTTTTTTTTCTAATGCCAAAAATGGCAATGGATTCCTAACACATCCCGAGGGCATTGGGTTCCAATCTTGTTAAGGAAAATCACATTCGTTGATTGATTTCATATTTGGATGTCAATTTAAGTTATGGTTATAAGCAGTCATTAACCCCGCTCTAATGCAAAATATTCTCCTAAAATTGGAAGAAAAACCAAAAAAAAAATATAATTTTGCGGAAGTAAAAGAAAGATATCTGGGTGGTTTTTTGTTTTCTTTGTTAAACTAAAAGACATAGGTTAGTAGTCGGTTTTAACTCTGATACCTAAAACCCAAACAATTTGAAGTTAGATTGTATATCAAATGATATAATAAATATACGATCCAAAACTTATATATATGATCAGTGTCGGCCCTTCATTAAAGCAAATGAAGCATGTGCTTAAGGTCACATATTATATCAAAAAAATTAGGGCCACTTAATCAAAAGTTATAGCAGGTTAGATGGTCAGGTACGAGAGTCAAGTAGGGAAATTAGACTTGATATCAAATGTTCGAATGACTCAATGCTTTATTTTACTTTTTATTTTTAGCAATTGTATATATTTTTTATTAGAAAGTTTTTATTTTTTTTTCTTTCAGTTTTGGTCTCAGATAAAATTAGAACTAAACTTTTTTTTCTTTCTTTGAGTCCGACGTTGACTCCGCAAATGTATATGGAACATATTTATTTTTAGAGGTAAACCTTATAAAAACAATTTTACCTAGAGAAGTCAGAAAAGCTATAGAGGTTTTTTTTTTTTTTTTTTTTTTTGAATGGAAGACAGTCCCAACACATGGATTGCTTATCGAAAATTGTAGATAGTTCTAGATTCATTTGATTCTGGAGAAATAAGTTTTTCAAAATTAAAACTGATACAAAATTATATACGGTCTGATATGTCACAAGATAAATTGAATGGATTATCAATAATATTTATTGAGAAATATATAGTTGATAAACTCGACTATGCGAAAATTATAAATGAGTTTGCTTGGAAAAAATTTTCATTATTTAATTTTTTTTTTTGATTTTAAGTACTTTAAACATTATTTTACTATTTTTGAAACTATTTTTATAGGGGCCACATTTTTAAAAAATGCTTTAAGCCTCGTAAACTTACGGACCGACCCTGTATATGATTCAAGCTTCAGTTTATGATAAGTTGAGAAGAGTTCGTAAATCACTGAGCAGATGGAAAAAAGAAAATAGGGTTAATTCAGGGGAAAAGATTTCTCAAATTCAAAAAGCCCTAGAAGACGAACAATCCGCCTATTTCCCCTCCAAATTTCAGGTAGAGAGAGCTTAGTGTTGCCTATAGGGAAGAAGAGCAATTCTGGAAACAAAAAAGCCGAGAAAAGTGGCTTAAGGATGGCGACCTAAACACTAAGTTCTTTCATGCTTCAGTCAAAGCAAACCGCGCAAGGAAACGGTTGGATAAGTTAATTGATGAGAATGAGAACGTTCAGTCTTGAGAAGCCTCAAAAGGAGATATAGCTGAAAGGTACTTCAAGAAGCTGTTCAAATCATCAATCTCTGGAAATCAGGACAGTTTTTTCGAAGGTTTTCAGCCTAGAGTATCTTCGAAAATGAATGTCGCCTTAACCCGTGCAGTTTCAAATCAAGAAATTAAAGAAGCGGCCTTTGCAGTTAATCCAGCGAGTGCCCCTGGGGCCGATGGAATGAATGGCTTCTTCTTTCAGCATTATTGGGATATAATTGGGTCTCAGATCATCTCAGAAGTGAAATTTTTTTTTGAAACAGGTTCTTCTCACCTGAATGGAATTTCACTCAACTTTGTCTCTTGCCAAAGATCAATTCTCCCAAGACAATGTCTGATTTGAGACCAATCAGCTTATGCTCAGTTTTGTACAAGATTGTTTCGAAGATTATGGTTTGGCGTCTTCAACCTTGGTTACCTGAATTGATCTCTCCTACTCAATCAGCTTTTGTAGCAGAGAGATTAATTTCAGACAATATCTCTATCGCCCATGAGATTATTCATTCTCTGCATACTCATCCAACGATATCTAAAGAGTTTCTAGCCATCAAGTCAGATATGTCGAAGGCCTATGATCGCGTTGAATGGAGTTACTTAAGGAGTCTCCTTATAGCCTTGGGTTTTCATGAGAAATGGATTCAATGGGTCATGTTTTGTGTATCAACGGTTACTTTTTCGGTGCTTATTAACGATCAACCCTTCGGTATGATTAAACCAGAAAGAGGAATCAGTCAGGGAGATCCCTTATCTCCTTTTCTCTTTGTTTTGTGTACAGAAGGGCTCATTCATCTCCTCAACAAGGCTGAACAAAATGGGCTGTTGCAAGGGTTGCAATTTTCTCCAAATGGTCCCATGATTCATCACCTACTATTCGCTGACAACAGCTTATTTGTTTGTCAAGCTTCTGAAGACCAAGTTGGGGTTTTGAATCGTATTCTGAAGAAGTACGGAGATGCATCAGGCCAGCTTGTTAACTTAGACAAATCTTCGATTTCTTTTGGATCAAATATTGAAGAGGAACTAAAATTGAAGCTGCATCAAATTTCAGGAATATCTAAAGAAGGAGGAGTTGGGAATTACTTGGGTCTCCCAGAATGTTTCAGTGGATCCAAAATCGAAATGTTTGCCTACATTTACGATCGATTGAAGTCTAGAATGTCAGGTTGGTTTGCTAAGACCCTATCATTGGGTTAGTTGGCAACGAATGTGTTTATCCAAAGATCATGGAGGTTTGGGATTTAGGGATATTCAAGAGTTTAATCAAGCGTTGTTGGGTAAACAAGCGTGGCGTCTATTACACTACCCTGATAGTCTATTCTCAAGAGTCTTCAAAAGTCGATACTATGATCAAGGACACTTTTTAGATGCATCGGAAGGCTTGAGACCATCTTATGCTTGGAGAAGCATCCTCCATGGGCGGAATTTGCTGGAAAAAGGTCTCAGAAAGATGGTTGGGAATGGGGTTTCCTCGCGGGTGTGGATTGATTCATGGATCTTTGATGGTCAAATGGGAAGACCCCTCATCAAGAATACCTTCATTGACTTAAACCTCATGGTCAAAGATCTGATTGATGTTGAAAACAGAGACTTGAATTTTGAATTGTTGGAACACCTGTTTTTTCAGGATGATTACCAAAAAATTGTGGCTTTTAAACCCGTGGTTGGTTAAAACGACTTATGGTGTTGGAATCACAATAAAAGTGGAGAATACACGGTGAGATCGGGAAATTGGTTCATCAATCAACAGAACAAACAAGAGTTCATCTTAGAAGTTGTTGCATTACCTTCCATCAATGATCTAAAGGAGCAAGCTTGGGCTATGAAGTCTCCCCCGAAAATCAAAGCCTTTGAGTGGAGAGCTTTAAGCAATGCGATCCCAGTTTCTGAACTGGTTTTGAAGAGAGGTATCAATGTGGATTCGCGATGTCAATTGTGTGGTATGGAAGGAGAGTCAATCAATCACGTCCTCTTCTCGTGTTCATTAGCTCGACAGGTTTGGGCTTTATCCAAAGTGCCATCTCCACAATTTGGGTTTAATGAAAGGTCTGTTCTGCAAAATCTTCATGTTTTGTTCAATTTGAGAACTTCGCATCTGCTCCCTGAGGTGATTAAAAGAACCTTCCCTTGGGTACTTTGGTTTCTTTGGAAAAATAGAAACAACCTTCTTTTTGAAGGGAAAAGATTCAATGCAGAAGAGATTGTTCAAAAAGCTCAAGAGGAAGCCTTGGGGTGGTTCCAATCTCAAGAAGTCATAATGGAGAGTGACGAACCAAGATCAAAAGGAAAATGTGCAAATAATTTAAAATGGCAGCTTCCGCCAGCACCGTGGCTTAAATGTAACATTGGTGTGTCTTGGTGTGCTTCAAAAAAGAACTGTGGTGGAGCTTGGGTTGTAAGGGATGAGAAGGGTTTGGTCTTACTCCATAGCATGAGCTCTTTTTCAGGTTTGAAAGATGGTTCTGAAGCAAACCTAAAAGTGGTGTTGTGGGCGATTGATAGTATGATTAGTCACAGATTGGACCAAATCATCTTTGTTGTTGATAGTAAAGCGTTGCTAGGAGCGTTACAAAGGCCTCGAGCATGGCCTTCTTTTGGTTTTGAAGTCTCTGAGTTGATGTTGAGACTGAGTCGTTTTGGGTTGTGGAGAGTAGAAAAAGGGGAGATCGATTCGAATAGATGCGCTTCTCTCATTGCACAGAATGTGACTAGACAAAAACGTCACCAACCTTACGTTGCTTTGGGGCATCTTTTTTGGCTTCAAAATCTACTGGATAATGAGAGGGTCTTTGCCTCTGTTTAAATCTGTTTGTTTTTGGCTCGATTTTACTAATCGATGGTATGGCTTTGTTGTTAGGCTCAAGCGTAGTGGTGCTTTTCTTTGGTTGTTTTGTAAAAGAAAGCTTTTGATTTACTGGTTGTAATTGGTCTTTATGAATATAATTACAGTGATGACAAAAAAAAAAATGATATTGATATACAGTATAACCATTAGAAATATTGGTTAAATATTATAAGTTTTGGAGTCAGCATGCATAAACTATGTGCAAGTAATAATGAAGAAAGAGATCGTTTCAACGAATTGATATGCCAACAATATGAATGGTCGGTCGATCTAATGTAATGGTCTCACTTCACACAACTATATATATCCCTTAGACGTTTGTCTCCCACTCACTTTTACATCAAAATCTTCTACAAGATTTCCCTTATTCAATCCCTCTCTCTCTCTCTTTTATCATCATCTCTCTTTTACACAACTATATATATCACTTCACACAACTAGATATAGTATTTCTCAACTATAAAATACTAGATTATAATAGAAAAGAGTGAATTCAAAAATATTTATGTCATATATACGTGAGCAAGCTAGTTATGATAAAGAGTTTTCAAGTGATTTTTCATTAATTAATTCTTATTTTAAGTTTTCTTTGTAGTAATTAATATTGAAATTGTTTAAAATATATTAAGAGTAAGGCTAACTAGTTTTTATTTTGCATTTTATACAGTGTTTTGAGACTGATAGACACTAATCTTGGTATCTAGAAAGTTGATGATCTGGTGAGGTGAGTTGCGTCGAAGAATCAAATCAGAGGGGTAAAACTGGTAAAAATGCTTCTTTAAGTGTTTGATCCATTTTTTGAAAAGACCCAAAGGCATCAAAGTCCATTACTTCTTCTGTGATGTCGAACACACTAAAAGCCCAAAAACAAAGTATATTTGTCCCCTCGTGTAATTACCATTATGTAAATATGGTTCATACATTCGTAACGATGACGAAACTGAGTGTTTCAAAAGTCTAAAACAGATCCACCCCATCAGTTTGGAAATATGATTGTGATTTCTAGGATCCGACGGTACGGAGATGGCGAGTGCACAGTGAATAAACTGAGGCAACACGTAGAGGAACATGAACGGGCGCGAGTGGGTGTCAAGGGCTTGATAACGCGCGTGGGGTTTGCTTTTCACGCGTGAAGTTTAGTTCCTATAACGAATGGCTCGGCTCAAGCCGACGGTATTACACTGTCACTCTCACTCCCATCTCTTCCAATTTTACTGTTTTTTATTTAGGGGGAATATGAAGAAATCTTTATATAAAATATAAAATATATGTAATAAGAAATCATAAATGTGCACTGAGAAGTTATAAGGAAAAAAAAGATGCGCACTACAAAAATAGTACTAAAACAAAAACAAAAAATTATAGAAAATTTGGTACAGTGAACACCGTGAAAATAATTAATCAAATGTACCAAACTACATATTTTCCGATCAAAAAGTTATAGTCGGTTTAATTTTTAAAATTAAAATCTCAATAAAAATGTATTTTATATGTGTGTATGTCATTATAAATAGCAAAATAAAATGGTAAAACCGGTTGACAAAAACTAAATGGGCAAACCATACAAACACTTGATTTAATTAGAAAAGTCCGTAATAGCGTCATTTTTCATTTTATCATTAATTACGATTTCATATAATTATGTGATGGATAAAAAAACTTGAAAAAATCTTAAAATCATTCTATTATGTCATAGTTCCGCTTAACTCCAAACAAAAACCATATAACGTCAAGTTTTAAAGGCAAAAGAGAGGGTTTCATTATTAGAAGTCCAAATGGTGGAATCATAGAGAAGCAGGTAAAAAGGAAAAAAAAAGAGAAGAAAAAGCTTCCTGCTTTTATGCTCTCTCTCTTTCTCTCTCATCTGAGCATACTTATAACAAAGGCGGCCGCATTAAAACAGGGCATTTTAAGTAGACTTCGTTATTACAGTACTCTCCTACTCACTCACCATTGTTACATAACCACACAGCTCTTCTCTCTCATTCTCTCTCTGTGGCTCTTTTTATCGTTTTAGGACACTCTACTTTGCTTCTGAGATTGGAGACCGAGACAGAGGTAAATAGTCTTTGTGTTTCTTCTCAAATAAAAAGGAAAAAGGAAGACAATCTTTCTTTCTTCAGAAGATTATATCTTTTCAAACCAAGAAAAATTTTAATTTTTTTCCTTTCTTTACCGCACAGTTTTCGATTGCTAATCAATGTCGGGTGAGAAGCAAGCGGAGGAGGCAATAGTGGTCTCCGGCGTCAGCGAGGCGGAGGATGACGGAGTCGGTGGAAAAGTGGAAAATTCAACGGCAGAGGACATTGACGGCGACGGCGCCGGCGATGGATTTAGTGTGAAGAGCTTCCTCTGGCATGGAGGGTCCGCTTGGGACGCCTGGTTTAGCTGTGCATCCAATCAAGTAAGGAAACAAAACTTTGGATAATTATTTCATATTATTCAAAAAAAGCTCCAAAAAACAAAGGTTTCTTTACTATAATAAGACCAAATTGCTCTTTTTCGCTTGGAGTCGGTTAAGAAGCTTACTCCTGGAGTCGGTTAAGTACTCTCTTCTTTTTTCATAAAACATTTTTTTTTTGATAAATAACATTCTTGAAATAAATTACGTTTGTAAGGGGGAAAATAATGATTATATGATATCCAATTGATTTCACAATAATCACACTAACATTGACTATGAGGAAGAATTATACTCACTGTTAACACAACTTATTTATAGTTCATTTAATTATTTATAGCTAAATCCACGCGAGTATAATCACCTAGTAGGCTAGTAAATGTATAATAATATACATACTCATAAAACTTATAAATTCTTATAATTTGTCTCTGTGTGTTAAACAACAAATTCCGGTCCGACCAAACTTGTAAATTTCACTGTTGAAATTCTTGTGAATGTTGTGGTAATTTCACTGATTCAGTGATTTTGCAGTGAAATTCTTATAAATTCTTGTGTCGGAGACAATTTTCTCTGAAAGTTGATCCCCTGATAACCAATCTTTTACCTTTTTTTGAAAAAAAAAAGAAATTTATAGGAACCAATCTGTTTACGTTATATTCCCGGAATCAAATTATATATATGTAATTTTATATTCTTTATCTCTCTTTTTAAAAATGCTTGGTGCAGGTGGCACAAGTGCTGTTGACACTGCCGTATTCGTTCTCGCAGTTGGGGATGTTATCAGGAATATTGCTTCAGATATTCTATGGGCTAATGGGATCTTGGACTGCTTACGTCATCAGTGTTCTTTACGTCGAGTATCGAGCCCGCATGGAGAAACAAGAGGCCAAATCCTTCAAAAACCACGTTATTCAGGTAAATTCCCAATCTTTTTTCTTCTGGATTTAATATCTGTATATATACCGAAATTTAATTGATGTTTTTTTGGTGTGTGTATGAATGTGAATAAATATGTAAATGGAAGTGGTTTGAAGTGCTTGATGGGCTGCTGGGTCCATACTGGAAAGCAGCGGGTCTCGCATTTAATTGCACCTTCTTGTTATTTGGATCAGTCATCCAGCTCATCGCTTGTGCTAGGTTCTTTCTTTTTTTTTCCCAATCTTTTTCAATATATATATATATATATATATTTCCCTACAAAAATATGCTTGTATTAATAGATATATCATATATGCAATGTGCGTGTTGGTGTGGTGCAGCAATATATATTACATCAACGATAGGTTAGACAAGAGAACATGGACTTACATATTTGGTGCTTGTTGTGCCACCACCGTCTTCATACCATCTTTCCACAATTATCGTATTTGGTCTTTCCTCGGCCTTGCCATGACCACCTACACCGCTTGGTACCTCACCATCGCCGCATTTCTCCATGGCCAGGTACGTCACCATCAAATCGGTTTTCAATTTGAAATTAAAACAAAAAAAAACAATTGTGGCTTAAACCGGTTGTGTTATTGAATTTTGTGATTTTGTAGGCGGAGGGTGTAATACATTCCGGTCCGACCAAACTTGTGTTGTACTTTACCGGAGCCACCAACATCCTCTATACCTTTGGAGGACACGCTGTTACCGTGTAAGTCTTGGTTTTTTTTGTTCTCGTGAATTTTCAATTAATAGTATAATTCGCAACAATTGAAAAATATTATTAGTTTGCGAATAGTGTGATGCATTCGCAACAGTTAATTGTATAATGCATTTCTGGTTAACTTAAAATTTATTTTACACATACAGCATTTTTTTTCGTTGCAAATATTCAGAATCTATATATATATATATTTTTTTTTTAAAAAAGCATTTTCTCTGAAGATCATGTTTCTTCTTTTTTAATACTCTTCTCTTTTAGCTTCTATATATGCAGCTTTTTGCCGGTTACTTTAGGTTCTGTCCGAGGCGCACAAACAGACAAAATCATTATTACGAAATAAATAAAGACAAATTTACCAGAAAAAAAACTAAAAAAATTAAAATTCCTCACGATACTTTTCAAAAAAAAAAATTCCTCACGATATATCTCTTTGAGAGTACGTAACGTAACCACACTGGTCGGACCGGACGGCAAATTTCTGGTCGGACCCATAGATCCAATGTAAAAGACTTTTATGCCCTTCCATTTTCTATGTATTTAAAAAAAAAAAAAAATTGCAGGGAAATAATGCATGCGATGTGGAAACCAAGGAAGTTTAAGAGCATCTACTTGATGGCGACACTGTACGTCTTCACGTTAACGCTTCCGTCAGCCTCCGCCGTCTATTGGGCTTTCGGCGACCAACTTCTCAACCACTCAAACGCTTTCTCTCTCCTCCCTAAAACGCGTTTCCGTGACGCCGCCGTTATCCTCATGCTCATCCATCAGGTTCCTATCTAAACTTAATACTATGTTACATGTCTCACAATAATTCCACTCTGCATTAATGTTTGGTCCAGTTCCACGCCATTATTTTTATACCGTTACATACTGGAAGGAATGTTTAGGTTAATTATGTCATGTTATCCAATCTTTTATAATGAGTTACGCGTTAATCAGACCTTTTTAGCGCTTAATTAGCATCTAAACGCCATCATTTTCGAGTTATTAATTAATGCAAAATTAGTCATCTAATCGATTAATCATGCAATTATGGATGATTCGATTTATAGGTCTAACCAAGTAACTAAATCGATTTGAGGTTTTTGTTTTTTGTTATTTGAATTTACAGTTTATAACATTCGGATTTGCGTGTACGCCATTATACTTTGTATGGGAAAAAGCAATCGGAATGCACCATACGAAGAGCATATGTCTAAGAGCGATCGTGAGGCTACCAGTGGTGGTTCCGATATGGTTTCTAGCCATTATTTTCCCCTTTTTTGGTCCCATAAACTCCGCAGTTGGAGCCTTACTCGTTAGCTTCACCGTCTACATCATTCCTGCCTTAGCCCATATGCTCACCTACCGCACCGCCTCTGCCCGTCGGGTACTAGCTACAGATATATGAATTCAATGAATGAAATACATTTATTTGTTTAGATAGTTTTGAAGATCAATACCCCAAACATTGGGGAAAATTATTGGAGGGGAGAGATTGGGATATAAGATAGGTTGAGTTTATATTAGATGCGCTGGCTTATACTTTTGCATTTAATCCCAAATCAATGAGGTAGGTCCGTCGTATATAATGTGACCAATTATTACCACTTGACTAGTTTAGATAGGATAAAATTTCATAGCATATATTCTCGTTAATAGTATAATTAAATAAGTACATTAGTTCCTGCGGTGATACAATCACAATGTATTGATTTGTTTTTCTTTATACATGATGACGTGGCAGAACGCAGCAGAGAAACCACCCTTCTTTTTGCCTAGCTGGGCTGGAGTTTACGTGATAAACGCTTTCGTGGTGGTTTGGGTCCTAGTTCTCGGGTTCGGGTTTGGCGGATGGGCCAGCATGACCAACTTCATCAGGCAAATTGACACATTTGGCCTCTTTGCCAAATGTTATCAATGCAAATCGCCGCTTCCTCCTCCTGCTCCGGTCACCGGTGATCATCACCGCCGTTAAACTAAGCAGCCGCTAGTCATGACGTATGAAAGTGTGAATCCTTTTTCTTCATATGTATAAAAGGAAGTATCTATATTTCAACGAATTAATGCTGCTATAGAAATTTGAAATCTCGTTAAAATCACACGTGATGAGGGAGCGGGTGCCGTTGTGTTTGTCACGTGCCAATCTTCGTGTTTATGACAGACTAAGCGGACAAAATGGTTATCATTTGATCAATCAGCCAATCTGTCATATTTGACTCCTAGGACAATGATAAAAGATATTTAAATTCCTCCAAAAATCTACAAACTGAATCTTCTTATTCACATGATTGTTTTGATAACGTATCTTGCAATTAATATGGTTCTAGAATTTTATGTAGATCGTGTAAAACAGTCGCAACAAAACCAGAAACCAAACGTTTTAACACAAAATTCTTGGGGGTGCATTTCGTCTTTTAGACTTAAGAGGAACAAAATAACTTTTCCTCTACTTTTCGCCCGTTTGCAATGAATATAGAGGGTCCTTCGAGAAGGCCCAATATAGACCCAACCAAGTTAATGGGCTCTAGTCTCAAATCATGGTATGCGCTCGACTAAGCCACCAAATTCGAACAGATCTTTGCGAGCGCTTTCCTCTCACCTAAGAGAAAACACAAGGAGGAGTGTTGATATGGCGGTTTCCATACCTTCATCTTCTCTCCTAGATTGTTTATCAGAACCGAAAATTTTCTGGTTATTTTCTTCTTTCGTCTCGATTTGCGTTTGGTTTGTTATTTTCGCCGCCGATGATTTTTCTTTTTTCCGGTGGAATTGATTACTCGCTCGCGAATGCGGTTTACGAAGCGCTCTCTCTTTCCTTTGCCTTAGCTGCCATATCCATCTCCGGTGAATAAGAAAGAGCTGCGAAAACAATTTGACGGTAAGTCTTCTCTTTCTGTTGTTGGAAAGCTTTGGTTTATCTGCTTAATGGATACATTTTTGGAAACTAGTGTTCAAAATTGGAGAACAAAAGATGAATAATGGATGCGATTTTCTGGAGTTTTTTAGGGATTAATGTCCTGAGGAATGTGTAAAATCTTTACGGTTCTGCGATTTACTTTTTATTTTTGTATGATAGATTTCATCCTTATTTACAACAAGTTATCTACAATGTGATTATCGAACAATTTCAAACAATTGACTATGATGCAGAACCAATGTCACAGATTATGCAGTGATCTGAAACCAATCTCCACATGGCACTTCCTTCTTCAATTTCAAATTTCCTGCTAAACTTATTCCACAGATGCAACCCATAGCTTCTCTTCTGCATCTGAAGAAGCTTGATTTTGACCCATTTCGAATCCTTCTCTGTCTTAGGTACCTTGAAGAACTTTTCTACCTCGAGCCAATTTACCGCATAGAACGCAGAAGGTCGCAGGACGGTGAAGTTGTAGTCACTCGATCCTTCCACTGCTCTAGCCACTCGAGAAACCAGGTATGGTCCGTTATATCCCCATATGTTTCCATTGAAAGTTTGAGCGAATTCTTCGATGAATTTGAGTAAGAGAGGATGATTCTTGTCGAATATTAGCACTGCGTTGTTCAATCTCGTCCAATTTGTCGACGAAGGATCAAGAGTCTGAGCTCCAATCACGTTCTTGAGCCCTTTGAAGCTTTTCAGAACAATCATGTCTGTGTCTAAGTAAACACCTCCATATCTGTACAAGTAGGCAAGCCTCATGAGATTTGACAGATTCTGAGCTAAAGAAATCTTTCCCGGATCTCTTTTCCCGGTCCTTATTTCCTCCAGCCACGATTCTCCGGCGGTTCCTTTGAGTAGAAAAGGCAAATCCGGTGTGAGAGCAAGAACTTTGTAGCCTCGATCAAGAAACGGCTTCAAGGTTATACAACCTTGAGGAGAATCTAAGGTTGCGGATAGGATCATCAAGCAGCCATGAGGATGAGACTTAAAGACACTTTCAATAGCTAAAACCTCTCTCTTGCCGAATAAATCTGCTGATGATATCCATGTCATGACGAAGTTGACTTCACATCCAAAATCACCGATAAACTCCTTTGCCATTCTTTGAAACTTCTCAGACAAGTTATTTCCACTGAAAATCTCAATAACTTGGAGCTTCTCGTTTACTGTGATGTTCAGGTTAGGAGAAGTCATCATCACTTGTGTCTCCTGCTTGATCGGATTCTTACTTTTACTTTCCTTCTCAGAGCTCAGAGGTAAGTGTGGAATCACTCTCTTGATCTCTATCTTCACCTCCGAGAAATCTCTCCGCGGTTGCATAGAGATGTTAGACATTAGGACCAACGTGGTAACCACGATCAGAGTTAGAAAGCTGACCGCAAACGCGGTGAAAAGTGATGATGATCCAGATTGGTTTAGCCGTCTGTGATCAATCACCACCGTCACTCTCTTTTCTATATCATGATCCATGATAAATCAGAGCTGAATTGTTCTGAATTGGAAACCAGCAAGGAAAAAAAGGGAAAACTTAAACAGATGAGAAAGAAACCATTTGAGTTTCTAACTTTCTATGTTTGTGTGTTTATTTCTTGTTTTAACTTGTTTTAACTTGTTTTGACCGGGTTGTTGCTTCGGGGGCTGTCTAGTTTTGAATAATTGATAACCCGACGTAGACTATGGGTTTTAATCGATATATTAGTTAGTGGGGTCTAAAAAAGTTTTTTTTTTGTTGGTCATTCATGATATTTTTTTGGGTGTAAATTGTCATTCATGATATTGATATTAGTGAAGCGAGAGATGGAAAATTAGTAATCTGTTTTTCCATCTCTTTTAACGACAATTTTATATTTACATCACTCGTTGGTTTCCAACGAATTAGCATAAGTTAATGCATTTCATAATTTTGTTTAGAATGAAGATAAAAATATATATGGAAAATATTTTGTTTTATGTAGTTGTAATATCAAAATTTGTCGTTTTCCAAACAACTAACTAGACTAGAAGTCTAGAATTGATTACTTTAGGAAACAATTTCTTACAAAGAGATGTGGATGATAAATTTTGAAAGTCTGCTTTTTAATCATTTATATTTTATATATATCTGGTTCCTCTCGCTTTTTGCCGAGCTGAGTTTATCTTACTTTTTTTTCTCAACGATTTTTTTGTTTCTTTCTAAGAAAATATTGATTTATATCGAATCTGGTTTATCATTTTAAACTAGATAAACTATAGTATTTTTGATTGGTTGTTGCAAAATGATTCGCGAAAAAATCATATGCATTATAATCTAGTTTTCTTATAGACAAATTGTCAAAGGTATTTAAATCTTTTTTTTTTTAAAAAGGTATTTAAATATTCTAGCTGTGATAAGATTTGTATTTTATAATACTAACTAAACCGTGTTTGTTGGATTATAATACTTTTCCGAATGAATAACGCTGGTATTCATGGTTGACTAAGAAATTTAAAAAATCAAGACATTTGATATTTGGTGTGCAATAACGACGAAAACATGTAAAGGAGAGGTCGAAACTCGAAAAGACAGACGTGTAAATTGGTTTGGTTTGGCTTCAGAAAGCAATTTATCTTTTTTTTCGAATTTTTTTTGACAGAATTTAAGTTTTATTTGATTTGATTTGATTTTTTTTTTATCAATATAACTTTTTAGTGTGTATAAAAAAAAACATAATTGAATAACTTATAGTTTGGTTTATGAATCCATTATTAATGCATACGACTTAAGTATATTATTGCTTTTACATACAACATGATTGGTTCTCTTTGTTTATTTTGAAATGAATCTTGATTGGTCCATGCATAATCAGTTTCCTCCACGCGACTTGTCAATGTATATGTAAGCATTTTGACCGTGACAACTGAAAGCATAGTAAGGGAAACATGTATCACATTATTCAAATCTCATTATTGTTGATTGATAATACTAGCTCAACAACTAGAGATGCAATTTATGAGTACGTTCCGCTTCGGATCGCCAAGTACAACTCATAGATGACGTAAAAGTAGATCGAAATTAATGGTCTAGTGGCTTAGTTCCTCTGTCATTTCCAGCACTGGCTGGGTTCGAACCCATTTTATGTGGTGGTCTTAGTGACCATTAGACTAGAAGACAAAAATAAATTGATATAAAAATAAGGGTATTGTAATTTCTCTCTTTTTTTTTTTTGACGACGTATAGTAATTTCTATCTATTGCAGCCTAAGTGAACCTGTCCATTGTAATTTGTAAAGAAAAAAAAATCTTTAGTTCCAAAGTCAAAAGTCAATGCAATGAATGGGCCTTATGTATTAGCCCATGGGCTTTTATTGCTTCGTGCTTTCTTTGAATTTCCTTTTGTTTGGGTAGCCACTAACGACGTTAAGTGAGCTTTGTTTTACCGTCAGGCTCAATCCAAGGAGTTCGTTACGATCACGTGGGAAGCAATCGCGTGAATCCGACGGTACAAATTTAATGCGGGTGAGCACCGACCTGTCAGTCTAGAGAACTCCACCTTGCCACGTGGGCCTATGCTTATGCTTTGCTTTCGTTCCATACAGTACAATGCTCCTTCGGTCCTTCCATTCACACAAACGAAACCCTTCTTTCCTGGAGATGATTGGAACCCTAACCTCTTCTCCATCTTCCTCCACGAAGATCTTTCTCGAAGATTTTCCTGCGGGGATTTTGCGTTGTGGAACTGAGATTTTCCCTTCTCTTCCCAGGAAAGCGTTTCACCTCAAGTTTTTGCGTTTCGATTCTGTTCACGCCAGGCTTCTTAGGCCGATTCCGCTTCGTTCGTCGTCGATTAAGGTTTCGCAGGTAATAGCACCTTCCGGTTTCTCTGCAATTACTTTTTCTCAGAAATTTGGTTTGCTCTGTTTACAGCGGAGATTAGTGTTTTTTTTCTCAGCCGATTCGCGATTTTTTATGTCCTTTTACCTGTCTACAGACCTTAGCTAACCGTTAAATCTTTGTTTCCTTTTTTTTTGGGAGACATTTGCTGATCTTCTGTTAGTTTCTTTATCGAGAAATTTTGTGTTCTTATGCATATGTGGATAATTGTGTTCGTGCATATTTTATAGGTAGAAGCTGCAGAAATCGAAGCTCTAGAAGAATGTAAGTTTCTATGTTATCTTTCTTGTTCCTAGTATCGGAATTCGTATATAGCTGTTGCGAATATTTCTGGTTTTTTTTGGTGATTTCATCGTCTACAAATTATCTTGCAGCCCCTAGGAAAACGGTTCGTGTAAGGTTTCAGTTGCAGAAAGAGTGCGTGTTTGGGGAACATTTTTTCATCCTTGGTGACGATCCTTTGTTTGGCGGCCTTTGGGACCCAGAAAATGCCTTGCCACTGAACTGGTCAGATGGGCATGTTTGGACCGTAGATCTGGTATGCATCAACGGGGAATTTCTATTTCTTCTTTGCATGCTCACATAGATTCTGTAGGTGTATAGATACTTAGCTTACTCTGATGGGTTATGATGTGGTTTCCTTCTACTTAGGATCTGCCTGTTGGAAGATTGGTTGAATTCAAGTTCATACTAAAGGCAAAGACAGGGGAGATCTTGTGGCAACCAGGACCAAACCGGGCTCTTGAAACCTGGGAAACTAACAAGACAATCAGAATATGTGAAGACTGGGAAAATGCTGATCTCCAAATGATGATGGAGGAAGATTTTGTGCCAGTCTATCAAGAAGAAAAGCAGTCTTCTGTTAACTTGGATATGCCCATAGTAGCCGAAAATATCACACATCCAAAGCAAATTGTGCGGCTTTACACCAATGTTTCATCAAACGGTGCAGAAGAGGAGGATGAAGTGCTTCGTACTGTACAACAAAACTCTTCAGTAGTAGCTGTAGGGAATGCAGGATATGTAAGTGATGAGTCTGAGGAAAGTTCGAGTTCCAATATCCTAAGCGAGAAAACCATGGAACCTTCAAATCGAGCTCTGACTGCTCGGGATGCAAATGTGACCAAAGAAGCCGTGTTTAGTGAGGAAGAAGGTCCAGTTTTGGTCCCTGGATTGATTCCTCTGTCCGACTTGGAGAATGAAGAAGTGAGTGGACCCATCACCCATGTGTCAGTGGAAGTTATTAACGAAGGTAAAGCCAAAACGTTCCCGGAGGTAATAACCTGATACGTTTGAAGTTTCATGTTCCTTTTTTTCTATAAAACCTTGTTTACGCTGTTCCTTTAGGCTTCCTTTCTAACAGAATGAATAGAAATGGTCTGCTGTGTGCATAGTCGCTTCATGAACCCTTGAGTTGCTGTTATACACACGGCTTAATGAAATCTTTGCATATTTATGCTTTAAGACATCGTGTTCGTTTGTAGAATAAGACGGTTCTTGTCCATCCGTACAATGTATACTGTTGTTTCCTTAACTATGTCTTGGAGCTAGTTCCACGGTAGTACATACTGTATGGAAATTTAAGGAACTAAGATTGTTAAATTATTTTCCAGCAATATGATTTTTTTCGCTGTAAATGCCTTATTGTCTAATGTAATGAATGGAGAAGCTATTTGCAGGTAGATAAGAAGCAGGAAACCAAAGGAAAAAGAAACGAGAAAGGGAAAGTAAAATCTGTTTCATTATTCGAGAAATCAGAGCAAGAAGCAGAGAAAGGTGTAGAAAAGAGGCTTTACAATGCAGCAGAGGAAGAGATGCAGCAGCAGCGGCTAGAGACAGATCCGCTTGGAACGCCGCATGTGCTTTTAGAGAAAGACATCCAATGGGGACGCAGAACGCTTTACAAGCTTCTAAGCAACTTTGGACTTTTCTAAACTCTGCAGAAGTTTTTGAGTGCATACATTTATTGGTAAAAGAGCCTTAAGAAGATGCATGACTCATAGTTTCAGCCAGATAGTCAAAACTGTCTTAAAAGGTACGCTACCTTCTTCTTCTCTGAAAATTGAGATTAGTTTGAAGTATGTTGTGTTTGTATATATATGTATGGTCAAATGGTTTTGCTAAAGAGAGGTAATAAGAGAATGGAATGTTAGTGTTAAGTACATAGGATGTATCATGTTGCTGTCTTTTTATGTGTGGATCCATTTCTCCATATAGTTTTGCTGATGTTACATAATGAATGATGATCATGATTATCATATGATTGTTACTTTGTTAGGTCTTCAAATTCTAATTTCATGCATAATGATGGTGGTGGTGACCATGATTATCATACGAGTATTTTAGTTTTTGCGGGAATTGAAGTTCTTGTGATTTTCTTATATTAATTTTAGGGTGGTTTATTAGTTTTCTTAGACTTTGGTGATCTTGAGAAAGGTCTGGTCATTACCGACGCCGTACGTTTAGGAGCACCTCTTTTCTTTTCTGGTTTTTTGTTTCCTAGAATTTTATATGTTTTGTAAATCTCGATAAATGCTTTTTAAACACTATATAATCACAAAATATCATAAGCTATGGGATACTTCGGTAAATAACAAGATATGTGGCGTTTCAGTGAATACCAAAAGATTTGGGGGGTGGGGTTTAGCAAATACGAAAGGATACACGGCATTTTCATTGATAACAAATGCGCTGGGTAATTTCGTTAAATACGAAAAGCTATGGGTCCCCTTTGTAAATACCAAAAGATCTTGGATTTTTTACAAAAAAAAAGGAAAGAGGCCCATAAATGTGTGATGTTAAAGTCCAGTATAGGCCCATAAATAGTTTCGTCAAAGCCCAATAGAGGCCCACAAATGTGTGATGTAAAAGCCTAATATAGGCCCATAAATAGTTTAGTCAAAGCCCAATAGAGGCCCATAAATGTGTGATGTCAAAGCCTTATAAAAGCCCAGAATGGTTTGTCAAAGCCCAATAGACGCCCATAAATGGTTTCGTCAAAGCCCAATAGAGGCCCATAAATGGTTTCGTCAAAGCCCAATAGAGTCCCGTAAATGGTTTCGTCAAAGCCCAATAGAAGCCCATAAATGTGTGATGTCAAAGCCCAATAAAGGCCCATTTATGGTTTCGTCGTCAGCCCAATAAAGGCCCATAAATGATTTCGTCAAAGCCCAATAGAGGCCCATAAATGTGTGATGTCAAAGGCCAATAAAGGCCCATTTATGGTTTCGTCAAAGCCCAATAGAGACCCCAAATGGTTTGTCAAAGCCCAGAATGTGTTTTTATCATAGGCCCAGTACTTACATAGATACCACCTGACGGCATTTTAGGAACAATTTGTCGTCTCATTTTTTTTTTGTTTTTTTTTTTGTTTTCGTCTCATTTTCTTTGTAAAACACAATATCAATCAAATTGGGTACTGAATTTCATTCCATAACACTATTTAACACTATTTTATCTATACTATTTATAGAGATATCTGCATTTATGATTATAAAAAACATATAAATATGATGATGACAGAAAAAACAATTAAACATCGCATATTAAACAAAATTTTATAATACTGATAGACCTGATCAATTTCATCTATCATTATTATATGACTGTTTCAGTAATCTTAAGATTGCAATCAAATTATAAACGACCCTTCCTTGTAAGAAACAAACGAACCCAAAACATAACAAAGTTATTTAACAAAAGAAAAAAAAACATAACAGTTGGTATAAAATACGTGAAATTATGGGGCTTGTTTCTTACCGCTAGCTAGTACTCGTCAGTGGGTTTTCGTTTAGCCCTATATAGTATGGGGCTACAAACAAAGGATTCTTAAGCAAACTTACATTAATCCCTTTGTAACTAATAACCTCCGCATGCTGCCTTAAAAACTAATCCAACAACAAAAACAACCATCAATCAACTTATAAGACTAAAAATATACAATCAATATACTAAAGCCTCTCTCAGATTTAGGTTGACCTTCGGGTACGAGGTTTTCATACTCGGCTTCTCAAAACCCTATAAAAACCAATACACAGAGTCTCACGAGACCAGCTAGCTCCTATATTAACCATCAAAATATAAGGTCCCTTCCTTTATTTGGGACCCTTTTAAAAAAAGAAACCACTGTGATTAAACGAAGCCTGATCGATAGCTTATTACCTCTCACCATAGGTAAGGAATATTTACCTTATGTCTTCTTCTTTTTCTAGCCCCACATATTTGAACATCCTTCGTTGTTCAGGCCATCACCTAAATTTCGCATTTCTGAGAAAACTCACAACTCAGAAATGTTTTCTTTAGGTGCTTCCTCTTCATGTCCTTCGTTTGATACAGCTTCACTGCTTTCCCACAAAAACCCATTTTCATTTCTGGGATCTCTCTCTGTTTCTCCAGAAATAGGTGCCACATGTGCAGCATATTTTTCTGCAGAAAGCCACACAAAGAACATTACACAAAAGACCAACAACAATCTGGAGACTTAATCAAGTGGTAAATAGATCCATTTACCAGCCAAACTTCGAAGAGCATTCTCGGCCGCTTGTTGATGTGCATCTTTCTTAGTTTTTGCCATCCCAATGCCTATCTTCTCACCCGTGAACAGAACCTATGTAAAATTAATAGCAACAACAACAAATTAAAAAAGAAGAAGAAGTTAACATCAGACAAAGGGACTTGAGTAACAAACAAAGTAGGAAAAATCGAAAGGCGAGGAACAACTTCCAGCTGACCTCAACTGAGAACTGTAACTCTTTGTTGGTACTCATCACAGTCCTAAACTCCACCTGCAAAATCGTACACATATTCCTTAGATTTTATGAAAAGAGAAGAAGCAATAGCCAGCGTGGTTATGCAAATATGTACCTTTGAACCGCATCTTCTTCCAATTTCCTGCAGCGCACTCACAAATAAATGAGACTGTCCGCCATTACTCTTTCCGCCCTCTGTATGATGTTCTCTACCATTTGACACCAAATGATTCTGGGATATTCCACCTTCTGCAAATAGTTTGAACAATGCTATGTTAAAATTTATTCATGCACTTTTTTCTTCGAGTAGTTGCGACAGATTCAATTGCAGTTATATTAACATAAGCATCAGCAAGAAGACAATACATCAGATGGGGAAACCAGTAATCATCCTATCGTAAGTCAATCTATAATGTAGATTCAGAGAGGCACACTGAAAACAAGCTTCATGGAGGAAACAAGAAACTCAGTGTTCCACTATCCATCTTAATAGCAGGTTGGTAAGTTTTGAAACTGGACCATACCTGTTGTTTGACTTTGACGTGAAGGATTTTGCCTTTTCAGGTCATCATCCACACTTAACTGCAAATAAATCTCTCAGATCGTTGATAGTATACTTTTGATGTCAAAAGTTAAATACAAAGAATGCTAAATCAACCTCTTCGCTCCTCAAGTGGGATGGGTGTGTCAATGAACCAACAGAAGCAGAACATGGTATACCATGAGGAAATTGATTTGAATAACTTCCTGCAGGTCGACCAGGAAAAGGAGGTCTATTCTCGTCATCTACCAACCAACCACCCTGAGGATGCATCATAGACGATGAAGGTGGCTGCATAGGAATTCTAGCCAGAAGAGGCGGTTGATTGAAATTCGGGTTCCTTATATCAACACCAGGCCTCATCATAAGGGGTCTTCCACCCTCAGAAAAAGTGAAGCCATCCCGTCTAGGAGCTCCAAGCAAACTTGGTTCTAGATTGTGATTGAACCCAACAGATAGAGAATGTCAGAGACTAAAAACATTAACATGAAAAATAACTGTTCCAAGTTCAAAATTCGGAGTTATATTAAGCCAAAAGTTCGTACTGTGAGAAGGTAACAATGCTGATCCAGTTGTCGAGCTAGTGCTATTTGGTATAATTGCTATGTGCGGCTTAGGGGTTTCCGGTTTCTGCTCAGCGTTACTTGTTGCAGGAATAGTAGATGAATCAACTGCAGACTGCTCATCCCCAGAAATCGAAAAGTCAACAGAAAATCAGATTACAACTGACCAAAAAGATCTTAAATTTTGTATCTATTTTTCTGTGATTATTTTACTCACCGCTTGGTTTAGTCTGCGTTCCACTTCACCCCCACACATTCCTTCGATAATTGGAGGAGCAGTTATGTTTCCATTTGAGGCAAAGCCAGGATCCTGCAAACAAATGTAGCTAGATTGCATATTGTAGATGGGGCCAAATCTTGGTGCAATACATTAACAGTGATGAAGTTCTAACTAAACTTACCTCTATAATGATATAGTTGCTCACATCCGGTGATGGAGGTAAATTTTCCACATTATCTTCATAGTAAACCAAAGATATACTACTCATTAAGCTCTCATCAAATTCCCTGGCATAAATGTCCGGAAACAGTAAGAACAACCAGCATGAATTCATTACATAAACAAATAACAAACAAAGAAACTTACTTGAAAAAGTAACCTCTGACATTGCATGCAACATTTCTTGCTACGCAAAGAATTGGAACCAGAAGTGCTGTCTGATAATGGGCAGAAGAAAATGGTTAGATACCCACATGGAAAATTAAGCGACACAGTGATTAATTTGCAGCTTAATGCAAGAGCAACAACATGCCTCTGCCTGTGGAGCATAATACGGCATATATGCAGGAACAACATGAACCCGTGGTTGATCCTTATCCTCCCAAACTTTAATACGGTCATCAATGACCATTGCCATTTTAGGGTGGCATATGCCACCATTGAAGACATTTAACAATGATTTCTTGGCGTCTGCTATGCAAAGAGCAAGAAATGAACAAAAATATTGTTAGTTTGAGAGACAGACAGATAGTTGGCTAAAAACATCATAAAGTTCATCCTTTAATACAGAAAACTAAGAGGTCAGCAAATCAAATCAGGCATGAGAGAGGGAGACAGAAGAGGCAGAGTATAAAATAACAAGTCACGACAAAAGCAGTAATGAATAGATAAGTAAACTGAATTAAGAAAGTTACACTAATGGCAGCATGGCGCGAATGTACCAAAACCAAGATAAAGGGTATCAAAGAAGCCAGAGATGGTTTTGACCTGATTTAACGCATACAATACGATCTCGAAGCTCCTTGAGACTTATCAGGTGTGCTTCCGGATCAAGTAGTCTCCACATTTCCAAAGCATAATCCCTTTCAGCCATGGTGCAAACGTAAACTTCAAAACGTTTCCTAGTTTTTGCTGTCAAATAGCTTCTTAACTCCTCCCATGCTGGTCTCAGTTTTACAAGCACACTAGTGTCACGGATCTACATCAGAAACAACCCCAGACAGGAGACAAAAACTTCGTTAAGTTCCAACAATATTAAACCTAGATTACTCATGTAACCTTATCCTATCACATGCCAGAAAAAGGTAAGCCCAAAAAATCAGATAAGATGAAATGAATGCGCATACAACCATAAGACAGATCGATCTTCTAACCTCTGGATTAATCCGAGTAAGCACAGTATTCTTTTCCGGCAATCTAATCACGGGTCTAAAAACTTTCTCGAGGCCATCAGAAGTTGGGCGGACCTCTTCAGGTTGAGCCTTAATCAAAATTCCGTTATCAAATGCATAGTCATTGTCAATATACTGCTTCAGCAGCATCCTGTCATCCATATACCTTTTCAGTTCTGCCGACATTCCATTTATCCTCACAGGATCAGTCTCTCGTGAGATCCAAGCTTTAAGAGCCTCGATTCTATCTTCAAAGGACTTCATGGTATTCGCAACAATCAGTGTCTCATCCAAATCAAACACAATAGACAGACACCGAGTGTTAAGCATCCTTAAGCAGGAATCATAAAGACCTGAAGGAACTGAGAAACACCAAAAACACGGGAACTTCTTCTCCTTGCTCGGCATCGCCACTAAGTGAATCTCCTCATCTCCGAGCAAAACCACGGCAGTCTGTAATCACAAATCAAATTCAAGCTACCGAATCACTCCTACCGATTCGAAACATCTAAATCAACTAAATGCGCAGCGTAATGTCATTTCGCGGACAATACGAAGGGAGAGAACACAGTGCCAATAGACATCTCGGAAATCTCAAACGAGCCACGTTACCTTCAATTCATGGAAACAGACTGAGTGTAGATGCATTAACTCAGGCGGTTTGACCGGAGCAGAGGACTCAAGCTTGCATCGAACGGCAAAAGAAGCAATAGTCTGGAGAATCGCGAGCGGAGGACACCTCTCGCCAGCCGGAGAAATGCGGTGGATTCGAATCTCATCGTTCGGGAACCGAAATTCGTTCCCTAAGGATACCTGATTGACGTCAAGTTCCCCCAAACGCAACTCTCCGTGATAAACGACGGATTTCTGACCTAAGCGACTCATCGAAATTCGTCAAGACGACTTCTCGAGAGCGAATCCGCCAGTGGACAGTTTTTTTTCTGGGAAATGCGTGAGAAAATATGCAGATTCAAGAGAATATCTCTTCTCTCTTCCTTACTTTCTCTGTGATTTCTCGCGAAAGAGGGTTTTTCTGGGTCCCAAAATTTCTTCGACATGAGCACAAGGCAGCCTCAGATATTTATAGGCGAGAGAAGGGATTTGATTGTTACGACGTCGATTTTAACTAAATTACGAAATAACCTGAAACTTCTTTACACGTGGCGTAAGATGCATTATCCAGTTTCCACCAGTATCGTATGTCAGCCGTTAATTGCCTTTTAACTTTATTCACCGTTCTCAATTGAACAAGATCAAATACATGAGAATTTTTTTTTTTTTTTTTTTGGGTCAGCATATGGGAGCCCTTGTTATTTTGTGCTAAGCATTCTTGTAAATTCTTTTGTTGTTGACTTCGAACAGGTAGATAGTTAAATCTATACAACAATATATATTGTCAAATGTGGAAACGTACTAACTATTTAGAATAATTACTTTAGATTTATACAACAAAATAAATTTAAAAGACAAAAATAAAATTAGACCTCATCAAGTTGCAAGTAAGAAAAGGAGAACACAATTTTTTTTTTCCTCTTGTCCATCGTCAACACAATCTGTATCATCATATTATTATATCGAGTTTGTATATTGCAAAACAATTGTCTCTTAGCCGAAATAAATACATAAACCAAAATTCATGGCCACTCCTCGAGGGAAAAATAGAGAGAAAACCAGGAAGACTCTCTTTAGCATCCGCAAGACCTTCATCATTCATATATAGAGAGAATTTTTTCCTACTATTAGACGAATAGAATATGCAAATGAGAAGATGATGTTAACTCTAGGAGTAGCTCATGTCGCTGAGATTATCGTCGCTACCGTCTAAGCACAAGATGTTAACACTCGATTCCGAGCTCCCGCTGCTGCTCACCGGACGCTTTCTCCTGGTTCCTGATGATCTCACACTGTACAATGAAGCTGCCGGAACTTTCGTCACTAGCGGTCGAAAATTTCCCGTCATGCTTCCTCGTTTAACATCCTATTCACACATATATAGAGAGACCATTTTACGACAATGGAAACCGTTTTTGTATTAATATACGACCGAGTAAACTGACTAATCAGCTGATTGAACCGCTTAAACGACTACCTAAACAGATTACTTGGATATTTAGATTTGGTCAAGACTCGAAATTGCGACACTAAAATAATTTCCCCCCATTGTTAGAATATATTGCTCATAAATTTAACCAAATAATATATTTTTTGTTACCGTACCATGTGTCTCAAGGCCATATCGATGGAGCTTTTAGATAGGTTTCTCCCGAACCCCAAACCATCAGATCCAGACCTCGACTTCCCGGCGGAGGAGCTGCCACCGCCACCACCTCCTCGGCCGCCGTTTTCTGTCAGTCGCGGTGGAGCAAGTTTTCTCATAGTCACATTTCTCTCGACCATTTGGTCCCCCATAGCCACAGGACTGATCAAGCCACCATCATCGTTGCTCGCCTTTGCTCGTCGTCCACGCAGCGAAGGACCAGCTCCGTTAGCGTTTCCAATCGGAGCTCGGTTTCTAGAAGGCGAACAAGACTGCCTCCTTGCAACCCCACGTTCAATGGACGCTGATCTTGAACTACTAGAGTACGCATCAAACGCTCTGGTTATGCGACTTGAAGCCGTTTGTGGTCTATCCGGTAACGTAGTCCTGAGATTTGACGGCGCTTCTAGAGAGAAACCAGGCATCTCGTAGGGTTCCCATGGTCTTGATCTTAATGTCGGAGGGGGAGCCGGTTTACTAACCGGTTTAGTTAGTTTATTCCTCAATAAAGTTGATGAACCGGTCGGTGTTGGTGGTCGACTAGTTGGAGTACTTGGCCTCGATCCCGGTTTTGTATTCGGCGCCGACATTAGCTGGGTATTAGGTCGAGTAGAGGTGGCTGAACCGGTGGTTTGTCGAGCGGTTAAGGTTAAGGTAGCACGTGAGGTTCCAGAGCTGGAAGGCCTTCTGGTTGGTGTAGAAGGTCTGCTCGCTGATCTTGAGCTACGAGTGGACGAGGTTAATGTGGCACGTGCAGCTGTTGATGTGGCACGTGAGGTCCCAGAGCTAGGAGGCCGCTTGGTTGGCGTAGAAGGTCTGCTCGTTGATCTTGAGCTACTAGTGGAGGACGAGGTTAAGGTAGCACGTGCAGCTGTTGAGGTGACACGTGATGTTGGCGTCGTTGACCTTGTGGCAGGAGTTATAGAGCCTCTGGCTGGTGAGGAAGGTCTACTCGTTGACCTTGAGCTATTAGAGGACGAGGGTCGTTTGAGCCCAATTGTTTGGTTTTTGGATGATGTGTTGTCCCTCACTTCTTCACGATAGTTCTCTAACTGTAGAAACTAGAAATTAAGAAACCATCATAGAGTATAAAATGATAAAAGCCAACAAAATATGGCGAGACTCTGAGTTCGTACCCGGGATTTAAGAGCCATCGGGTGAGCATCGGGTGCATCAAGTTGGTTCATTTGGCTTTTACTCGGTGAGCCTGGTGGCGTAACCAGCCTGAATATTTAGAAGCCATCAACAAGAACAGTATAAATCGCTTATTTTGATCATGTCTTACTCATGGCCGCATTGGAGGCATGCCTAATCAAACATTGACAAAGGGCCTCAATTTTTGTTTTCTTGTCCAAAAAAAAAAGTCTTGTTTTTATGCTAAGAATGTTCAGTGATATATTAAACCAAAATAAAATAAAAAATGTTCAGTGATATACTTTTGATTTACATTTTTTTTTCAAACTTTTATTTACTTTAAAACTCCGTTTTTGAAAGAATCCGCAAAGGCGATAAGAACTTTAAAGCTATATAGCTAGTGAATTTCCCAGAATGCTTACAAACTCAAAATCAGACATCGGATTTATTCAGAATGTCTGAGAACAAAAAATAATGTAAAAANAAAAAAAAAAAAAAAAAAAAGAATGTCTGAGAAAATTGATCAGATTTACTTTTTCGGGTGAATCGCTATCGTGTTTTATCATAAACCCAGAAATGTTATATTACAAGGCAAGTTTCTGAAATTATGATCAGAATTATAAAAACCATAATCTAAAATTCTAAATTAAAGGGGGAAAACATTACCAATCGTAATCAGACTTCTCGTTCTCTGAGTACAAAAAATTATCAGCGGCAGTTCTCCGGAGAGGGTAACGTTGAGACGACATCGTCGTCGTACTACTTTACATTAATGATCAGATCCTGTAACAAAAAGAAAATTGACAATTATATTTAATACAATTGTTGGTATATATATGAACACGGACCCATTAGAAGCGAAGCTTGGTGACCTTTGTGGAGACGACGCATCTCCAGCAACAAAATAAGCTCTTCATCTCTCTTTTGGGTCAACATTTTTTAATTGTTTACGAAGAAGGAGAGTGGTGAAGATGTTCTTTTCGTGTTTTTTTTCTATTATTTACAAATTTCAGATTTCATAGCAATGGACCCTTATTGAAAATATTAAAACGGTAGCGTAATTTTTAGTTATATACTCATATTATATTAATGTGTTTTGGTTTTTCTTAAAAGTTTTTTTTTTGTCAACCATATTATTAGTGCTTAATATGTTTTTTTTTTTGTCATCAGAGCTTTTTTTGGTCAACTGAGCTTAATACGTTATCTCTTATTTTTTCCCCAAAAAGACAAGATTATTACTCAATCTCTACTGATTTTATTTAAAATGGTAATACTGTATAATTATATTTCATTAGGTTTTTCTTTAATAGCATAAAGGTAATTATATATTTAGAAAATGATACTAAAAATATCTTTATGTATATATTTGTAGATTTATTAATATTATTATTATATAATATCTTCTCATACAGATATACAGATAGATATCGAGTTCATTTAATTATTTTTTCATTTATATTTTTAAGTATTTTTTTTGTAAACTTACACACAAAGCAGAGTCGGAAGCTCACAGACGGTTGATGTAAAAAAACCAAATAAGATTTGCATTTGATCGGTATTCTATATCAAGTTTACTGTTTTAATAATTACAATAACTAAAATAACAAGAATCAATAGTATCATAAATAGTATTCTCAATTTTTTGTTGTATCGTTATTTTTTTCTAGAAACATATCCATCAAATTTTTAAATTGGAAGCGCATCTATATTATAAAAAATGAATAAAAGAGAAAATATAGATGTGCCTCCATAAAATATAGATGTGAAAGGAGAAGGTAAATCACAAAGAAAGAAAATGTATATTAGTAACGTGAATGTCCACGTCAAATTACATTGAAAATGTTTTCGCTCATAGTTCTAAAAGCAAGGCACAAACATTTGAGTTTAGTTTTTGGTCCATTTTCCTTGTTTTGAAATGTGCATAATTTGAACAATACCATTAAACTTTAAAGGCTACGATGTTTTGATTTTCTTTTTTCATTTCTTGGTTCTAGGTGGAGCATGACGTACATGTGGGTAATCTCTCCCACTACGACAATGGATGAAAATCTAAGGATTAAATTTAGTCACTATGGCTTAGTGGTCAATGCATGTGTAGTTAAAGCCGCTACATAAACTGACTGATTGAAACATTTGGCGTGTCAACAAAGCTTATAAAAAGAAGAAGACTGGGCGTGAAAAGGAGACCATAGAAGCAATGGAGGAAGGTTTTGTTTTGTATGCAAGCAATCTTCGGTACGAAATGAAATAAGAGCTGATTTGGAGAAGTTTTTTGTAAATTTGGCAATATTACTGTTTACCGCATCAAGAAGTATCATAACGACAAGAGAGATGGTTTTATACAAATTCTCTACCAAAGATGCAGTGGTTAGAGTCATGGCTTCTATGGAGGGCAAGACAATTTGGGAAAAATTGAAGGTATTTCACAATGCAATAATGTGATTTCTAACAGTACTTTACATTTTTACAAAGCTTTTGATTTTTTTTTTTTGTACATTTTTCATAAAATTAAAATTGTTAACCCCCTTAATTTGTTATGTAATGTTTATTCATTCTTATGAAAATTAAGGATGATTAGAACAATTGTTTCATTTTTGCTGCAATACATAGATATATTGTAGGTAGGATTATGGTTATTATAAGGTTTCGATTTCTATTTCACATTCCGAGAACATAACTGCTATCTTATATATGTACATATTTTTATTGCATGATTTTTAAACATAGGCTTATAACTTTCTTTCTCTGTTTCTGTTTCTTTATCCTTTTATTTTTTTTCTTCTTTTTATTTACCTTTTTCAATCTGGATCCTTCTTCGAGTATTACATCCGATGCTCGGTTTGCATCATCCATCATATCAAGAACTTCAACTACAGTGAGAATCATAGAAAAAAAATAACAGTTTGAGTTTAAATCATGTTACTCATATATATGTATAGTTTCAATAATCATATAATTAATGCATAAATACCATACGGACCATGTTGCAAATGATGAAGATGTTCGGACCTACGAAGTATCGTCCTGGTCAATTTCTCTTCTTCTTTCACCTCTTCCCATACATGTTCACATTTAGCTACTCGCTCACTTAGAAAATGTACTTTCGCCTTTTTTAAATAACAATATTTTATAATATATACAGTGTTATCAATCAGCTAATTGTTTGTTTTAAACGGAATTTAAAACTATATTTAATTCAATGATGACATATATATGCGAGTCGACCTCAATACAGGAGAGGGATTTACCATTAAAGTTTCAATATGTTGCTCCAAAATTTCCATATATTTAGACGTGTAGTCATTGGGATATGACGAACTGAGGAAAATAAAGCAAATTAATTAATTTGTCAAGTTTTGAAAAAATACTTTACGACAGTACCGAAATCATGATAAAACACAATCCAGTGAAACTCATGTTCATATGTAGAGTTCGAATAACCACGTTAAACCACATTCATCGTGACATATATGACAGATTCAAATAACTAGATAGAAAATCGTTTTGATCGCTTAAATTGTAAAATTTCAGTAAAAATACAACTAATTTCGTGTACCATTTTGACTCATCATTTAACATTTTGATTGCGGTTTGCATATACCGACTGCATAGAATGCCCCAGATGAATAGTGCACTTCGTTCCACACCAATTACACCTTTAGTTTCACTGCAAACGTTAATAACTATAGAAAAAGTCAAAAAAGTTTAACAACCATGTTTGACTAAACTTTTCAAAAGTATACGAAAAGCTAGTAATATGACACCCAGTAATTTGGCAGAAACTTTTGGTTTATCTATAAAGGCTTTCCCAACGATTTTTTTTTGTCAAAACAATATATGTATATATGAAATATTATTTTTATGTCTTAATTAACTTTTAAATTTTGTCTCAATAAAGATATTAAATTAGATATATAATATTAATATTTTAATTAGATACTGATCTTGGACAATAGCTTTTAATCAAAATTATTGTATATCTTGAAGTTGACAATAAAATTTAATTTATTCCTTAATTTTGTTTTATTTCAAATCTACTTACTTATAGTACTTTTAAAGTCTCATATATACAGTTAACGATACACATGTATTTATTTTAAACTATCACGGTTTAAATCAGTGGTTAAAAGTTGAAAAGTTACCACCAGATAGATGGTCTATCAAACGAACCATTTGATATACTTTTTTTTCGTCAGAACCAATGTATTTTTTGATTGTCTTTAAAGAATTGAAATCTAAATAATCGTTTTATTCGTACTTGTTACTTTTTTTTTGTTTTTGGCCTTCGTCTATCTCGCAACCTTGATAGATAGTTTGTACACGTGAAGTTTATATTCGAGAAAGGTGCCACAACAGCACAAAGATAGAGAGACATATTATACAAAAACGGCCACATAACTAAAACGACGACGTATTCAAGCCAAAGCCGTCAGAATCGCTTCTCCAAGCACGTGCCCTTCAATCGCGTCCAGCAATCTCTCTTTCGTCACCTGAGTCACCACATTCAAACCAAACTCCTAATATAATTACTGCATTTCATAAACAAATTTGATATAACAAAACTAATATATAAATAAAACTAATTTCCTTTTTTTACACCGTTTCGTCACACATTAGTCAAGTTTTAAGAAATTATAGAAAAAGCCCCTCAACCATTCGAACCAAGGCGAGTTTTTATCGGACTTAGAAAACGACGTAGTATTTGGTTTACCGTGTGACCAAGATTGGGCTTATCGTCAAGAGCCAAGAGCTTGAACTGGAAACGGTGATCGTGACTAGGCATGAGGGGCCCACGCCATCCCGGGATCTTGTGATCGTTATTCCCTTCCCGAATACCGGCGGTCTGCTCCTCCTATCCTTCCGGCAGACCTTTCATCTCCGGCGGAATGTCGACGACCACCCACACGGTCCACGGCACGAGTGGTCCACTAGGATCAGGCGCATCTATGTCCTCCACCACCAACGCTAGCCATTTTGTACCTTCTGGAACGTTGTACCTACACCATACCCATCATTTTTCTTTATTTTCACCGAGATGGTATAGTCATTTTAATTAAATAAATAATTATCGATGAGAGCCATAAATTAAAAAAAAGGATGATACCATTCAAGAGGAGGAGAGATATTCTTCAGGACACCTTGACCTCCCTTTGTATACTTTCTCGGCAGCTTCCCTTCGTTGTCTATCGTCGGCGACACCAACCTGAATTCCTCGCTCGACATTTTTCTCCTTCTTTTTTTAACCAAAAACTTATTATTTCTCGTCAATTTGATCACAATTTCTTCTTCTTACAAATGCTCCTGTCGTGTTTGCTGATTTTGTATGGAATTCTACTTCTACAAATTTGGTGACACGTGTTAAAAATTATTGACACGTGACGTCGTTGGAAATCTGGAAGGGTCTGGAAAAGACCTGTGAGGTTACACCGTGGTGTGTTTGTGAGATGACTTCTGGCAGAACTCCATATCGGTCATTTCATTGATTGTTCAATGGGCCTATATTATTTTTTCAGCCCATTTGCTGGCATGGATAATTTTCGGCCCATTTTGTTCACCTGATTAATCCTTTTAATAAAACGATAATACAAAATTCTTTTTTTCTTTTTCCGAAATACAAAATTCTAAGATGGAGATTTGTGGGGGAAAAAATATGAGGAATTTTATATCTAATTATAATTCTTTCTGCTAAACTAATTTTGATAGACAGAGTTACCTTCTATGTTACTAACTACTTTTCAATATGGTCATGATGTTCTGAATCTACAATTACCATATGTCTCCAGATTGATAAGGTTTTAAATGATTGCATAGAAAAAATAAATAAATATGGTCAATGTGGTGCAAAACGAACACAGACGGCGTTGTGAGTATAATCAAATTCTTAGTACACGTTTCATCGTTTAAAAGGTGAACAATATATCCAAAAGTAATGATGTGTGTGTGTGTAATGTACAGAGATAATTTTACTGTGTCTGAGTCACTATGCGGCTGGAAAGGTACCAAAATAAATGTAGACAGTAACACGAGTCCATCACCATCATCATCACCAATATCCAAACCTTCGCTTTCGCATTTATTTTTACTTATTAACCACTACGCCTTTACTGTTTTTTTTCTTTCTTTTCTTTAGTTTAGCTCATCTAGTTTGGCAATGGTAGGCATATCACTATCCAAAAGCCTAACTTTTTTTCGTTCTTTTTTTGAAAACGATTTTTAATATCGCTATAACACATTTTACATTTTCGTATCTTGAAAACTTAATTATTCTGTCTGTATGACATTTAAAAACAATAATTATTTCTTCTTTCGGTTTTCATTTAGAAATATATTTAGTTATACCATATCTCAATATCAATCCATTAAAATTAAATTTTAGTATTTTAAATTTATTCTATAACAACAATTTTATATATAGGTACTTAAATAGTTTCTTAAGTGACAGTCGAAACGGTTTATCGTGAAATGGCATAAATTTAATTAACCAACAATTTTTAAATGTATATTTTTGTCATTTCGGCAACCCTTTTTTAGTCTTTGAAAAATCACTCTTTCGTAGAAACTAGCAACTGGGAAGGGGTAATTAAGCGAATTAAGGAAAAATGATCGAAGGAAAATTCAGAAGCTCGAAAATATTTATCTTACGTAAAAGTAACGTCTAGTTCACTCAACAGCTGAGACGACAGTTACCTATTTCGCAGTTGAAACTTGTATAAATTAACTTAGCGCGATATACAATTTAAAAGAATGAAATTCGCTCTTCGTAATTTTCATATTATTATTATTTTTCTATATTGAAGAAGAATTGTGTAGCAATCAAAATGGAAAGAAAGAATAGAATGACCGAATCCTGGAGTATTAATATTGTTACTGTTCTAAGCTCACAGTCCGGTCTTTTCAAATCAATTTACTTTCTTTCTTTCTTGTATAGGTTCAAATATGTTTTATTCAAATTTTCAAATGGAGGAAAAATATCAATTTTGCATTTCTAGTTCAACTGAGTAAGATAATCTCCGATTTTTTTATGTTTTAATTATATACAAGCTTATTTACTTATTTGAACATACAAAATTAAGAGATATGAATATGATTTTGTATAAAATCATGAAATAAAAACGAAGATATGTCAAATGAATTGGGACAAGTTACTGTGTATATACATGTGTGTAATGTGATGTGCGAATGTAAACTGTTGTGAAAGTAGTGTTTTGAGAAGACAGTGCATAGAGTTTGAGTTGCAAAAAATGATTAGGGTTTTGGTTTTTGTCTGCTTTTCAGTCCAATGTTTTCACCGAACCCCACTACTACGTGAAACCCGGAGGCTCACGTGCTCTTCCATTTTAGTTTTGGAAAAAATAGAAATAACTTCATTGATTTTAATTTTTTGGCGATTATAATTTCATAAAGATAGGCTTTCTCTTTGGAGTTTTTATTTTTGTTGTTGAAGAGTTTTCTAAAAAAAATTAAAATTATAACTATTTAAGATATTTTAGAATTTTGGTTATTAGGATAATCCAATTTTCAAATGTTCGAGTGTATTTGCATATTCAATCGTGATCTCGTTATGTTAGAAAGTTAGTTAGCACGGCAACGGTACTAGTTTGTTAGTAAGCTAGCTACATTTAGCAGATCAGTCTTTTATAAATATTGTATAATTAGATTTGGATCGTATTCGACTTAAAGTATCCCTAGTAATGCCATACCCATACATATTAGTAATTTAATATCGTAGAAATGACATCGCATAACTAGGTGTCACTTGCAACTCGAAAAATTGTGTAACTTCTTCAATTCCGAATTATACTAAATTTATTTTAATTTGCAATGAACTTTATCTTATACTATAAACCACATGTTTACAACAAATATAGCGAAATTTTAACTACCGTGAAAAATACTAATTTGATATAAATTTTAGACCATTCACAATATAAGTCGATGTATCCTATCCCTGCAAAAATATATTAAAAAGAACATCACAATCAATAGACCGGCGATATAATTAACCAACGTTACCACTTGTCCACTAAACCAATTCGCGCATGTAATTAGTGTGACTGGTGACTATTTTTTCAGAGTAATTTTTCCTTTTCCAACTTACTATAGAGAAGTTTCCCACCCCAAAACAGAAAAAAGACTTTTTGATTAATTTTTTTGTTTTGTCACACCCTATATATATACGCATCCTACGTAACAATGCGAACCACGATAACCACAATGGATCACTTCAATTTTCCTAGCCAAAACCCCACTTCATCATCCACCACTTCCTCATCCTCTTCCTCTTTCCACGGCCACAAGGGCAAGACCGGAAACACAAAACGGTCAACGTCCACGTTATCGACGGATCCACAGAGCGTGGCGGCGCGTGAGAGGCGGCACCTAATCAGCGACCGTTTCAAGACTCTACAGAGCATGGTCCCCGGTGGTTCGAAGATGGACACTGTCTCTATGCTCGACGAAGCCATTAGCTACGTTAAGTTCTTGAAAGCTCAGATCTGGTTTCACCACAATATGCTTCTCTTCTTCAACGACCACGAAACTACGTCGTCTTTTACTTACTCTCCTACCGGCGCCGGAGAATTTGGACCAGTACTACTCTTCGGCCGCGATGATGATTATGCCCCTGTAATGGAGACGTATTCACAAGGCATGCCACTTACGGTTACGGACTCGGACTATTCGGGGTGGGTTGGTTCGGTTGATGATGAACAAGAAGAAACCATGCATCGACGTGGCTTATCTTAGTCATTGGCCATATATATTCAACGATATGTGGGGTTATGCATCTATAATTTGAATATATGTCTATCTGTATCTATATATCTGAATGTATTTTGGAGAATGCAATATACTTATGAGACTAATTAACCTAGTATATTCGCTGGTTTCATCATAAAATAAGAATGAGTTCTTCAAATGTTTTTATTTTCATTTCTTAAAACTTTATCAAATCAATCGATCTTAATAATGTCAAATAGCTATCATGTCATTATTCGTAATTTCGTATCAGCGTATGAATCATTCGAAACACGAAAAAAAGAATGTGGAAAATTAGTAAATCCAGTTGTAATATAGTGTGGACTTAAACTAGAATCATCGTTGAATGTTAAAAGAAACTCGAATCATCGTTTTGACTTTTTTTTCAGTCAAGCTAGTCTTGTTGGTGATTACCCCGAGCAGCTTTTTCTCCAACTTTTAATTGAAAACTTAATAACATGTCGTTTTATTTTGTGTGTGTGTTTATTTTATTTTATTTTTTAACAAAAAAAACACACAAGATAAATAAACAAAAATAGTCAATAAGCTGCCATTTTGTAGGAATTGTTTGGCTCGTTGGTATTTTTCAAACACACACCATATCAAATTGCTCGTCTCAATCTTTTGTTATCAAACCAAAAATAAAGACCAAAAAACTTGAGAATGATAGAGACTAGACAACAAACTTATCGCCTATGATCTTCTTCTCAATAAAACTAGAACTAAGTAACAAATTTTTGACCCAATAATTTTGGTTTACACTTTTCTTTCTTAGTAGTCTTTTCGATTTCTCTTATGTAGTTTTTGTGTGTGTCGTATGTTTTTCCCAAAGATGGAAGCAACACATCCAAACATGCCTTTAGCGTTCACTCCTACTCAATCCTTAATTTTCCAAATAAAAACCAAACACTCCCTTAATACCCTTCCCTCTAGGAAGCATTAGTGGTCTAATACAACATATATTCATATATATAATATATATTTTGTCAACTATATATATATCTAGTTTGCTAGCAACACATCAACTAAAGTTATTAGACAATAATGTAAAAAAGTAAAGAGTTTAGGGAAGGCTGATTAAGCTTTGGGAATAAGAAATGACACCTCAGGAATATGTAACTCAGTCAAATGAACTAAAAATATTAATAACTTCTACTGTTCTACATGGCTCATAAAAAAAAAAACAAGGGGGAGTAAATGGAAGAAGAAGAAATATAAAAGGAAAAGTTCCATTATAGTGAAAAATTTAAAGTTCCATTATAATTGGCTAAACTTATTTGCAGTTAATAATGTTTGCATTAGTTGTAGTTTTAACATGTTATTTAAAAATGAAAACTAAAGAATTATAAAAAACCTAAAACTAAAGAATAAAAAAGATAATTTCATAAATAAATTATTTTCTATAGCATTAATAAATTATATTATTGTTTTTCACTAGATGGACATGCGTTTTTAATAATTGGAAACAACACGTCTCTAATTGAAAATTGGAGAAACAGACAGATTCTCCGATCAACGAGAGAAAATGGAACTGCAAATCGAAGACTCAGGTAAAAATCAAACCTTTCACCTACAATTTCTGTAGTGTTTGAAAATTTTCTGATGAGTTTACGGCGATAATGGCTGAGAATTGAAGCAGAGAAGACGAAGCAGATAGTGGTGCTTCTGATTGGTCCACCAGGAAGCGGCAAATCGACGTTCTGTGACACCGTAATGCGATCCTCTCACCGCCCTTGGTCTCGCATCTGCCAGGTCTTTCTCTTTCTCACTCTCTGACGATTGTTTTGTATTGCGCAGAAGCTGACTGATGAAATTACTCAACGAGACTAAGTTTTTGGGTGTATATTACTTTTTTTTTTTTTGGCTTTGTTGGACGATGAAATGTGAGAATCGAATTCGCTCCAGATTACAAAACTTTCTGCTATCTTTACTCACAGAACAAAACTTTACGCTGTTGTTGATTTGTGAAGCAAATCTTTAGAATTATAGCATGGTGATTCTCCTAAGATATTGTCTGAGAAATTTAGTTTCTAGAAATTTAAGATTTTGTGTTAGCTTTGATTTCATTTCCTTATCTCATTTCAGGACATTATTAACAATGGAAAAGCTGGAACCAAAGCTCAGTGCCTAAAGATGGCAATAGCTTCCCTGAAGGAAGGCAAGAGCGTCTTTATAGACAGATGCAATCTTGACAGGGAGCAGCGCTCGGAGTTTATTAAGCTCGGTGGTCCTGCCATTGAAGTCCATGCAGTGGTTCTGGAGCTCCCTGCTCAGGTTTGTATATCTAGATCAGTCAAAAGAACCGTTCATGAAGGAAATCTACAAGGCGGAAGAGCTGCAGCTGTTGTGAATAAGATGCTTCAGAGTAAGGAACTTCCGAAAGTGAATGAAGGGTTTTCTCGGATTATGTTTTGTTACAACGACGCAGATGTTGAGAATGCTGTTAGCACATACAGCATGCTTGGTCCAATGGATGCTCTACCTTCTGGCTGTTTTGGCCAAAAGAATTCGGACACTAAAAGTCAACCTGGTATAATGAAGTTCTTTAAGAAAGTAAATGCTATTCCTGGCTCATCTTCTAATGAAGCTACTGATGCAACTCGCAAAGCTAATGAAAAGACAGAAAAATCACGAGTTTCGCCAGCTAAGCTTGGTTCTACTGATATTGTACCTACACTGGCATTCCCTTCAATTTCGACTGCGGACTTTCAGTTTGATCTTGAAAAGGCATCTGATATCATTGTCGAGAAAGCAGAGGAATTCTTGCCTAAACTTGGGACTGCAAGGCTTGTCTTTGTGGACTTGAGCCATGGATCAAAGATTTTATCATCAGTCAAGGCTAAGGCTTCTCAGAGGAACATTGACTCGGCGAGATTCTTCACATTTGTTGGGGACATAACTAAGCTTCATTCTGAAGGTGGTCTACACTGCAATGTTATAGCTAATGCTGCTAACTGGTAAGCTTCCATTATTTCTTGCTCATTAGTAAAATTACGAGGATACATCTTCTATGAATAGCTAAGTTTGTAAGCTAAATGTGTGCAGGCGGCTTAAACCTGGAGGTGCAGGTGTGAACGCAGCGATATTCAAAGCTGCTGGTCCAGATCTTGAGGCTGCGACAAGAGTACGGGCAAACACTCTTCTTCCAGGAAAAGCTGTGGTAGTTCCTCTTCCTTCTACTTGCCCTTTACACATTGCAGAAGGAATTACGCATGTGATACATGTTCTAGGACCAAACATGAACCCAAGCCGACCAAACTACCTTAACAACGACTACACCAAGGGCTGCAAAACTCTCCGGGAGGCTTACACATCTCTCTTTGAAGGGTTTTTGACGATAGCACAGGATCAACCAAAGTTGCCCAAACGAAGCAATCAAGCAACAGTGTCAGATTTTGGTGAGAATATCAAAGAAGACTCTGAGAGAAACAAAAAGTACAAAGGACCACATGATATGGGCGTAGCTAATAATTTGGAATCAGGGTCTCTGGAGGATACAAGAGACAGTGGAAAGAAGATGAGTAAAGGGTGGAGCTCATGGGCCTTGGCACTCCACGGCATTGCGATGCACCCAGAGAGACACGAGAATGTCGTGCTAGAATCTTCAGATGACATTGTTGTGATAAATGACCAGTACCCGAAGGTAAATGTCTTGATGCTGATTTATAATAGTGTCTTTCTTCATGGGACGGTTGAAAAAACAGGGTTTTTCAATTGGGTTTAGGCGCGGAAACACGTGCTAATACTGGCGAGGCAGGAGAGTCTAGATGGGCTTGAAGACGTTCGCAGAGAGAATCTTCCACTTCTTCATGAAATGCACAATGTTGGTCTGAAATGGGTTAAGAGATTCCAGGAAGAGGATGCATCTCTTATCTTCCGCCTTGGATATCACTCGGTACTTATTCATCCTTTGCATTCAGAGCATTGAATTTTCCGTTTCTCTTGAGTTCAATAGCAAAATCATCGAAATTGATATGTTCAACATACATTGAGTTTTATATTCCAGGTTCCGTCGATGCGACAACTACACCTACACGTGATAAGCCAAGATTTTGAATCCGATAACATGAAGAACAAGAAACACTGGAACTCTTTCACATCCTCGTTCTTCCGTGACTCGGTCGATGTGCTTGAAGAGGTCAAGAGCCAAGGCAAGGCCGATGTTGCAAGCGAAGATCTTTTGAAAGGCGAGTTGCGTTGCAACCGGTGTAGAAGCGCACACCCGAATATTCCCAAGCTCAAATCGCACGTCAGAAGCTGCCGTTCTCAGTTTCCTCACCATTTAATCCAAAACGGTCGTCTTTTGGCTCGACCAGAGACTTAGGTAATCGACCGGTTAGAATCTTTCGGTTAGGATTGATATTTTTTTGGTTTAAGAATTATAGTCTATAGAAACAAGTTGAGTATTGTATCTAAATTTAATGGTTTGTGATTTTGGTTTAGATTCAGTTTCTGTCAAAATATTACTTTATATTCTTCAAAGAATTAAAATTTCAGCTCTATATTTATTTTATCAATGAAAAAAACAAGTTTGAGTAAGAAAAAAATACAACGAAGAGTTAGAATGCCAAAAAAAAAAAAAATCAAATAATTTTAAGTTTTTAACCGAATTGAAATTTTATATGTTTGGATTTATTCGGACTCTATGGTAGAGGCATAATTATTGAGCCTAGAATGGAAAAGTAACTTTTATTCCACGATAAAGCATAGTAATTGGAAAGAAACTAATAAAGTTCCAAACACAAATAAAACCAACGGTCGAAAAGTCCAAACCAATAGGAAAATAAACCAGTACTCGAAGCAAAACAGGAAAACATTTCTCATTAAATTGCTAAGAAACGAGAGATGTGTGAGCCCCACCCAAGATTCGTTTCTCTCTTCCTTGTTACTGAGGATTCGGAGGACGACCATTAGCAGCTGCGACGCGTGAGCCCCACTCAAGCAACTCTTTGCTCGTATCATCTTTGTGAACAATCACTTCAATGAAACAAAGACAATCCTTCTTCTCCGATGTCGCCGTCTTAATCGCTTCCACCAACTCCTCCTCGTATCTCACCTATCAAACACAAAATTCATAATGTTACTTGGAAGGACAAAAAATTAGGGCTTAATTTCCATTTGTAATCATCAACCGCTTTAATATCCACCTTTGTGGTCCAGCATTTGCCTTCACCGTTATGAATGGCGTCAACGAGACCAGTGTAGTTCCAGTTCTTGATCACGTTGTATGGACCGTCATGAATCTCGACTTCAATGGTGTAGCCACCGTTGTTAATCAGGAAGATGATCGTTTTCTGACCGTTACGCAGCATTGTCGATATGTCCTGAGCCGTCACTTGGAAACTCCCGTCTCCGATGAAAGACAACACTCGCTTCTCTGGTGAAGCCTGTGCGTATCCCAAAGTCGCACCAACGGACCAACCAATCGATCCATACTGCATCTGAAACTCGTACCTAGAGTTGAAGAAAAAACTGAAATTGTGTGTTTGTTGAATTATGTAAAATAGTGAAATGTAAAAGATTCAGTGTGTTTGGATACGTACCCACATCCTTTTGGCAGCTTTAGTTTCTGGCAATTGAACCAAGAATCACCGGTTTCAGCAATCACAGCGGTTTCACTAGAGAGCATCTTCTGAATGTGTTGGAACATAATGTTGACTCTCAATGGCTCTCTTGGTTTGCATTTCAATGGCTTACCTTCAGGGACAAAGATCCTGTGGTAGTTCTCATGAGCCGTCTCGTTACGCTTCACCCTCTTAGCCAATTCTCTGAGGAAATCGCTCATCATAACGCAACCAAAAGTGGGACCATTAGCCACAGTGACACGGTCAGGATGCACAACGATGGCTTTTTCTTTCCTGAGGAGAAGCGAGTATCCCACGGAGCTGTAATCGTTGAAGATTGGACCAGCAAAGATGTAGGCATCTGCAGATTCGACAATCTCAGAGCAAAAAGGAGTGCTTACTGCTCCCCAATAAGTCCCAATGAAATGAGGATGGTGCTCTGGGACTAGGCCTTTTGCAGATGGCATCACTGCCATGGCATAACCAGAAGCATCAGCTAGCTCCACAAAGGCATCACTGGCTTTGGCCACACGCAACTTGGGGCCACCAACCATGACTGGCTTCACAGCCTTGTTCAAAAACTCCAACGTTGCTTCGACCGCAGCTTCAAGACCCATCTTGTTGCTAAATCTGAAAAACAATTACATAAAGACAATAACTCATTTGATTCAATTCAATGGATTTGATCAAATGTTGTTAATCAATAATTACCTTGGAGTTAGGGAAAAGGGAACAGGATCACGGCTGAATGTAGGATGAGGAGTTGCAGCTAAATTGCAGCTGATGCTAATATACACAGGCTTGCTTTCTTTCAGAGCTGTTGATATTGCCTTGTCGATCTGCTCATGAGCATCCTCCAAATGGTTCACCACCGCCTAAGAAAACCAAAGATAGTCATAATCCGACGCTAATCTATCGAATTTGTTCGATCTGATTTGTGTTTGTTACCTGATAGCAAGTAACAGTCTGGAAACACCTAAGCTCTTGGCTGAAATCAGGTAATCCGATGGTGTGATGAAGAATCCGGTTAGTGCCAAAATCGTTGGAGTTTGGACCTCCGACGATACAGATAACCGGCAGATTCTCGCTATACGCACCAGCGATCGCGTTCAAGACGCTGAGCCCACCGACGGTGAAGGTCACGACGCAAGCGCCGACTCCACGAGATCGAGCGTAACCGTCGGCAGCGTAACCGGCGTTTAGCTCGTTGCAGCAGCCGATGTTGTTGAGCTCCGGCTCGGCGATGAGGTGGTCAAGCAAAGTGAGGTTGAAATCGCCGGGAACAGAGAAAATGTCGGTGACTCCGGCCTGGACAAGACGGCGGGCTAAGTGACGGCCGAGAGTCGCTTCGGAGGAGCCGACGGCGATTGCGGAGGCGGGAACAGAGTCCTGGATTGTTGCGACGGCGCCGCTTGGAGGACTACCGACGTCGCCAGTCGTGGGCTTGCACGCGTCGATGGATCCGATTTTGGTGTCCATTGGATTCACGAGGTAACAGAGGAAGAAATTAAGGGGTTGTTATTGGAAAATAATAGTGAAATTTTATGTAAACTTTATTGGATGTGAGTAATGAAATGGAACCAAGGGGCTTTATATAATGGGGAGTTAGAGAAAATACGAGAGGTTTCTTGCCTTGTGCAAAAAGTATAAAAATATCTATTTTTATATTTTACGAAAAAACTAATTATAAATGCTTTCGCTCTTTCCTTTAGTGTCATTTTTATTTTTATTTGCTAATTAGTCATTAACATCTAAAACACTGATTAATTTACGAACACAGTACACACTTATGCAGTAAAAACTTAAAAGTAAAGGAAAATGTACATACGTGACATGTTATGCCGTGTTTAGTTTTACAAAAATATTAAAGAAAAATACAGATATAGCTTTTTTCTTGTAATAATGTATCACGAAAAATATTACTTAACTTAAAATATACAAAAACTCGGAATAAGAAAAACAAAAACTAGATGATAAAAGAAATTAGTTTCAAAGGTTTTTAAATTAAAGTTATAACAATAAATGTCTCCAAAATTATGATACATAATTTTCTTAATCTTTTAGCTGACTTGTAATTTGTATGATTTGTTTTCATTATATCATATGCACATTACTTCAAAATATTATTTATAATTCATAGTTGTATGAGCATACCAAAAATATCAACTTGAAGGGACCCGTTCTTCAAAACTGCCTCCTTGTTTGTTTTCACTTTTCACAAACCAACGGAGTCGCTAGTATTCTCAAATGCAACGTGGCTTCTCCTCAATTTACAATAGATTACTTTTTATATGTTTATCCAATACTTTAATATTCTATGCTACTTTTTAAGTTTAAAACATGAAAATAATTACTAAATGCCAAACCAATAAACCGTAATTTTAAACAACGTTGAAATCATTGGGTACTTAGCAAAGCTGCTGCTAAGGCTTCTCAGTTATTCAACCATTACCAAAAGCAATACTTATTGGTTAATTTTTTTATTTTTATGACATCTTTACCGAAGAGGATCGTTAACATTAGCAATATAGTACTCCAAATAGGAGTACTTGTTTCTTTATTTAGGATTTACACTGTTTTTGTAAGATTATTTATGTATTATCATTAAAGTGCCAAAACATATTTTTCTGTTCGGTTTACAGTATGTATATCTTGGAAATGATTATTTTTGGTATGTAATAAATATTTTATATTCATCTCTAAACTTGTTTTCCAAGGTTACTACACAAAAAAAACCTTGTTTTCCAAAGTTAAACCGCAATGAATTAAATGTTTTTTTTTCCAAAAGCATCAATTCATCATTATTCTTGTGATTCTTTTCTTAATTTTGATATTTTTTATAAACGAATTCTACGTGAGAACAGAGTTACAACATACCACTTCCAAATTTAAATTTTTTATTTAATTATTTTTTTACCATCACTTTATTTTAATTCTTTTTACAAAGTGCTCATTTGCATATTATTATTTATTTATTTATAAAGTAGGTTATTCCTCCAAATAAATTTTGAAAAGGAAAATGTATATACTTATATACACGATCGTTTTTAGATTAAAAAGAAAAAGAAAAGACCAGATCAAATTAATAAATATAGTTTTATCAAAAAAAAAAAAAA
>OVAY01000294.1:0-69408 GCA_900406395.1 Kernera saxatilis | reverse complement strand
TTTAGTACACCATCTTCAACCTCCTCAAACACAGCATCCTCTACCCACTTATATACATGATCCTATTGCATAGCCAAATAAGACTGTCGTTATTCCTTTCGGTTTGAACGAAAACATTAAAAACATTAAAATACTTACATCTCTTTTGTTTGAACGAAAGCTTGAATCTCTTTTGCTTATGCGTCGGTAAAAAGGTCGTCCTGAATTTTCTTGCGTCTTTGATGTCAAGATCATTACATCTAATCCACACACACATTTTGAAGGCAAACCACGAGTTTTGATACCAAAAGTTTCAGAACTGGAATTCATTGGAATAAGACTTGATAAGCAAGACAACAAATCGGAAAGGGGATTTCGATGCCAAATCGATTTCGAAAGCAAGAGTCGAAATCGTTTCTGGGATTCTGGGTTTGAGAGAAATCAATTTGGGAAGTTAGGGATTTTGAAAAAGGCTCGATATCGATTTGGGGGATTTGAGGATTTGGGTGTTTTTAAAACGTCGTCATTTCGTTTAACAGAAACAGTAAACGAGGTTTTAACCCCGTTTAATCGATCTGTTAGTCAAGTTAACGACGGATCTAAAATGTTTTAGTCAACCGAAGTTTGTGATTTAAATTCAAAGTCAGTAAAAATTTGTTATTTAAATGGTCTACTCAAGAGTTGGTACTTAAATTGGCCGAAATTTGAAAGTTCGGTATTTAAATGTCATTTTTGCCATTTAATATTATAGTTGACAATAACACAAACTGTTTCACTGTTGAGCTACACATCATACAATACTGACCGTTTTAAAACCTAAGCAGATATTTATGGGTCAATATTTTATCGGCCCATAGAAGCCCATATGATGTTGAGCCGTCATTTCAAAATCAAGATAAGATGTTCTGATAAATCTCTCTCATGTTTCAGAGACACAAAGCCAACTCCACGCTAAAACCTCTCTCGCTCTGCGTTTCTCATGGCGACTGTTCTCTCCACAGCCATTGATGTCTGTTTCAATCCCCAAAATTCAGACACAAAGAAACACAGTCTATTCTTAAAGCCATCTTCTTTGAGACAATCTCGTACAAGAAGGCTCAACATTTCTTGCAGTTCCGTGAAACAACCTAAAACCCTAGAAGAAGAACCAATCACCAAAACCCCATCTCTCTCTGAGCAACTCAAGCCTCTCTCCGTGACAACACTCAGACAAGAACAAACCCAAGTCTTGTCTAAACCGAAATCTGTCTGGGTCAATCCCACAAGACCCAAAAGGTCAGTTCTTTCACTTCAGAGACAAAAACGCTCCGCTTACTCTTACAATCCTCAAATCAAGGATCTTAGGGCTTTTGCCCAGAAGATCAACAGCTCTGCTTTCACTGAAAAGTCTGAGTTTTTGTCGATGCTCGATGAAATTCCTCATCCACCAAATAGGGATAACGCATTGCTAGTGCTAAACAGCTTAAGACAATGGCAAAAGGCTCATATGTTCTTTGATTGGGTCAAATCCAAGAATTTGTTTCCCATGGAAACGATATTTTATAATGTTACAATGAAATCTTTGAGATATGGGAGGCAGTTTCAGCTTATAGAGGAGATGGCACTTGAAATGGTGAAGGATGGTGTTGAGCTTGATAACATCACGTATTCGACTATCATCACTTGTGCGAAAAAGTCCAATCTTTACGACAAAGCTATTGAGTGGTTCGAGAGAATGTATAAAACCGGTTTGATGCCTGATGAGGTCACTTACTCAGCAATTCTTGATGTTTATTCCAAGTCAGGGAAGGTTGAGGAAGTTCTTAGTTTGTACGAAAGAGCAGTGGCCACGGGTTGGAAACCCGATGCTGTAGCCTTCTCTGTGTTGGGGAAAATGTTTGGTGAAGCTGGGGATTATGATGGGATTAGGTATGTTTTGCAAGAGATGAAATCTATGGATGTGAAGCCTAATGTGGTTGTGTATAATACTTTGTTGGAGGCTATGGGGAGAGCGGGGAAGCCGGGTTTGGCGAGGAGTTTGTTTAATGAGATGCTCGAGTCGGGTTTCACTCCGAATGAGAAAACTTTGACAGCTCTTGTGAAGATTTACGGGAAAGCGAGGTGGGCGAAAGATGCGCTTCAGTTGTGGGAGGAAATGAAGGCGAAAAAGTGGCCGATGGATTTCATTTTGTACAACACATTGTTGAATATGTGTGCTGATATTGGATTGGAGGAAGAAGCGGAGAGGCTGTTTGATGACATGAAGGAGTCCGGGCGAAGTAAACCAGACAGTTTTAGTTACACGGCGATGCTGAATATATATGGGAGTGGTGGAAAAACCGAAAAGGCGATGAAATTGTTTGAAGAGATGTTAGAAGTTGGGGTTCAGGTTAATGTGATGGGTTGCACTTGTTTAGTCCAATGCTTAGGGAAAGCGAAAAGGATCGATGATTTGGTCAATGTGTTTGATCTATCGATTCAAAGGGGAGTTAAGCCCGATGATAGGCTTTGTGGGTGTCTTCTTTCGGTTATGGCATTGTGTGAGAGTAGTGAAGATGCTGAAAAGGTTGTGGGTTGTTTGGAGCGAGCTAATCAGAAGCTGGTGACATTTGTGAAGCTGATCGTAGATGAGAGAACTGAATTTGAGACCGTAAAAGAAGAGTTCAAGATAGTGATCAACGAAACCCAAGTAGAGGCAAGAAGGCCCTTCTGCAACTGCTTGATAGACATATGCAGAGGCAAGAAGCGGCACGAGAGAGCTCATGAGCTTCTTTATTTAGGAACAGTTTTCGGTCTATACCCGGGATTACACAACAAAACCATAAAAGAATGGAGCCTAGACGTGAGGTCATTATCAGTCGGTGCAGCTGAGACCGCCCTCGAAGAGTGGATGAGAACACTTGCCAACATCGTTAGACGCCAAGAGGATCTTCCCGAGCTGTTCTTGGCGCAAACTGGGACAGGGACTCACAGATTCTCGCAGGGATTAGTAAACTCTTTCGCCTCTCATTTGCAACAACTCGCTGCGCCTTTCAGACCGAGCGATAGGGCGGGTATCTTTGTGGCTACAAAGGAGGATTTGGTGTCATGGTTGGAATCAAAGTTTCCACCTTTAGTTGCTTCTCAAGCATGATACGTTATCATCTGTTATCCCAAAATATAAAAGCAACATTATTTTTCCCAGTAAAGTTGTTTATAACTGTAATAGCATATTGAATCTTCTGATAAAGTTTCAATCTTTTTGTATCACCACAAGGAAGAAGGAATCAAATTAGTTATTTGCAGTCTTGTTCTCTCTTTCCCTCAAATAATTTGAACTTTCCTCAAAGATTCATGCAAAAAGCTCTCAATTCACAAAAGTAAACAACACCTTCCATCACTCTCAGCTTTCTTCTACACACCTTTCAGTTACTGTCTGAACAAACCCATAAATATTTGGGACTTCCTCTTAGCTTAGCAGCGCCAGCTATTCAGTCGCTTGGCATCATATGCCGCGCCGTCATTGAGCATATCTTGAGCATCAGTCTCCATTCCGAGCTTTGAGAGTGCTAAAGCCTGCAAGTAAAATGCTGTTGGCCATTCCGGTATGCACACTTGGGCTTGCATTGCATCCCTCAGTGCAAGCTCCTGTTGGTCTGTCATTAAGTAGGAGAAAGCCCGTCTGGCGAAAACTGTTGCAGAAGGAACCGGCATCATCCCCACCAACTAGAAACAACAGATACAAGGGTTAGAAATTCTTGTCGAACACCAAGGTCCGAGAACTATGGATTTGTTTTCTTTCTCACCTTTGAGTAGTATTCAATTGAGTTCTTGAAATCCTTGTCTCGGAAAGCAATGTCCCCGAACTTTTTCGTGTTCAGCATCTCCTGCACTTGTTGTGTCCATTCTTGAAATGAAAGCTCATTCTCTGCGCCTTCCTCATCTCTGTAACCAGTTTTAAGCAAGATTTCGTGTACTGTCGCGAGATCCATTTTTGAACAAGCCTTTCCGAGAGGAGAAAGCAGAGTTGGTAATATTACTGTGTTCTTTGGCAAGCCCATTAAGACATGAGATGCAACCTAAGAAACAAAAGCAAAACCAAAATAAACAATTTGGATATGAGATTCAGGATATTGTCAATTCCAGGATGTATTCTTTTAAACCTCTTCTTTCTTTTGCAGTGGTGCCACTGCAGAGAGAAGAAACTTGGTGTCAGGTCGATCCTTTGCCTCAGATTGAAGGCATTTTGAAGCAAGCTCAACTAATTTAGTCGCATCATCACTCGCATATTGCCCTTCGAGAGATGAATCCATCAATAGCAACGCGTTCTTCCCCCTTATTATATCAAGAGCCTGAATATGAACATCATCAACTAATTCAGATAAGATAACCTCAGGGAAAAATGCTCAGCCAATTGACAAATACTGCTCATAAGAATGAGGAAACTATAAAATTGGAGGCACATACATGGCTCGGTGGAATGTGTTTGCCGCTTAAAAGATCTAAAAGAATAGTTCCATAACTGAAGATCACACTTTCAGGAATGACTCTGCCTGCAAAATAGCAGAAACCTTTAATATTCAATCAAGAATTGGTTGGTCTTCGAGTACGATTCACAAAGCTCAAGAACGTTACCTGTCCGTAAAAACTCAGGTGGAGTATAAGCTAGGTTGGTACTATAGCTTTTACCATCTCTACTGTTCTTCATAAGACCAAATGTAGATAGACGAGGATCACCTTCCTCGTCGAAGATGATTCTGTATGCATTTAGGTCATGATAGATCTTTCGGTTTTCGTTGTTGCAGTGATCAAGTGCTTGTGCAATATAGTCTGCGATTCGAACACGCATTTCCCATGGAAGTGGCTGCTTTTCCCCTGCAAACAAACACAGAAAGAAGAGAGTAAAGCATCTAAAGAAGATTATAAAGGGAGATTATAACATAAAGAAAAGATAAGACTATTACAGTGAAAGAGATGCTTTGAGAGGGTATCATTAGGCATATACTCTGCTACCAACAATCTCTCGTCTCCTTCTGCGCAACAACCAATCAAACTGACTAGTCTCTTGTTTCTAAGCTTCCCAACACCAGTTGCTTCCACCTGATTTACAAGTCAATCAAGGTCAACACGAGAACAGTATTCCCAAATTTTCTAAAGTAAGCTACCTGCAACAATTTTATGCTAAATTAACTAAGTAAAAGGAGAAGAAAACAAAAGATTAATCAAATATAACTCCGGTCAATAGCAAAGTCGAATCCTAGGATTTAAAAGCAGCTTTACAACCAAAGTTACCAACTTTTCTCAGACTTCAACCGCAAACAGACACAGGTTAATCATATTCTCTTATCGAAAAATGATGTCTTTATCCCTTTCTGTAACTAAAAACCATTCCTTTCACTAATCATCAGGGTCTAAAATCCGAGTCAATAAATCAATAAACAGCCAAACTACAAATCCTGCATTAACCTTTCTCAGATTTCTTACCACAAATTGCTGAGCATCAGGCCAAGACTGCCTAGAGAATCGCTTGATGGCTACGAGATGATTCCCTTCTATCTTCCCTCTGTAAACCACATTGGGAGCTTTCTCTCCACCTTCAGAGACAATGCAGCTAGGGCTAAACCCATTGGTTGCTTTCCTCAGCTCATTTAGATCAAATTCTTTGAAATTTTGGTTCTCCTGATCCACTTGGTCCCCATTTACTGTTAACACACAACAAGACATAGCCGAAAACGGCAATTAATCTAAACAAGAGTTTAATTCCAAAAAGGTAGAGACTTTCCAACTTTTGTTTCTGCTTTAAGCCTTAAAAAAAACCTAAACCCACAAATTAAAGCAAACCCATTATAAGAACAGACGGAAATAACCATAAAGACAAACTAAATCTGCAGATTTAATAACGAACAAACAAAATGTGAGTTCTTACCTGATTCTGGTTTGTTTGGAGCTGATGGATCATCAGAAGAAGGTAGATGAGCAGTTTTGGAATGTAAGCAGCCCATTTTCTCTCTTTCTTTCTATTTGTCTCACATCAAAAGCTTGAACAATTTGTTTTTCCACAAAGATCAGAAATTTGGATGGTAAACGCTTAAGTTGCGAGATTTTTCTGCCTTGTTGCTTGGATTGAGGTAAGAACAATGGTGGGAATTAATTTGGGTTTGGATTTGTGCTATGTAAGCAGTTGAGGAGGCAGTAGAATATAAATAAATTTAATAAACTAAATAAATTTAATTTAATAAAATTTGAAAACTAAAGAAAAAAAGGAAGTTGCTAGAGAGAGATCGAGGAGAGAGAGAGAAAGATCTGAACTTTAGCTTCAAAAAAGCTGCAGAGTTGAAAAAATAGAGGTGACAAAAAATAAGTCATGTGAAGCAAAGATCTTAATTTTCCTGCTCTGTAAGATTTTGCTTCCATATGCTTTTCTCCTCGGTACTATACACAAAAGTTTAAAATTTGGGCTTCAGTTTTTTTGGATATGAATTATTGAAGTTTTTACACTCTATATAAGTAAAAAAAAAAATATATATATATATGAAATATCTGAGAAAAACAGTTTTAATTAGCATAAATTTTAGATTTTTTTAATTATATGAACATATACCATCGATTAAAATCAAATTACCAATATAAATAGCGCAAATAACGGCTACAAGCTCTTTTCTGTTTTCTGCCTAACTATGTAGAAATTTATAATCATTTGATTTTTTCTTCTATCGTATCCATGAGATAAAATGTCAAGACGATTTGGTTTGTGTCATTCTTGTTAAATTTTATTTTTGAAATATTGCGTTTTTGCTTTCTTACTTAGCTATGACCAATTTTTTTGTATGGAGAATAGGTCACATCACATGACATGTCTATCATGGGGCCACGTGCCACTACATTCTTGGGTCCTGAAAATAATGTTTTGAAAACTCGAGACAGATCGACTGGTTCGACCCCGATCCAACCGGAAATTGTTCATCTAGCCAAATTTTTATCAAGTAATCTACATTTGAGTTATAATTGTAGCCAAAAAACTGCTACAATATAGATTTTCCAAATAACTAAGTACCGTTATAACTTATAACCATGATTCTTTTCACACAAAAAGTCTTCCATGTCCATCAAATACTCTTAAACAAACCCATTCACCGACATAACAATATTTAAAAAATAAATAAATAAGAGATTTTTATTATAGTAAACAGATCTTTAAATGATGTACTTGTATCTTATATGTCTGAATCCTAATGTCCTGAATAATTTATTACGCTAACGGGACCATAAACACAAAGAATCTTGGACCGAATCATACACTAATCAGATGCGAATTCCTCCACGAAGGCAAGAACCAAAAANAAAACAAAAAAAAAAAAAAAAAAAACAGTGCAAACACTTTTCTCTAATTTTATTGTGGATTATATTCCAAATTACTACCTTTACACAAAGTCACATAATAACGTGAACAACTGATTCGTATTTATATGTCGAAGGGATTTTATAATCTTTTCCAAATTTAGAAAAAATTTAAGATTAAAATAACAATTAGTCAATTACTAGTATTATTTCACATAACACCCTCGAGCCTTTGACTATTTTACAGGATGCAATGCAAATACCTTGTACATGAACTTAGTTATTTTCGTAATAAAAGAAACTAATTGTACATTTTGAATTACTTATGTAATATTCTAACTTGAGCCCCTTCTTTTCATGGAAATTCTGATTCCTTCCCACTTTCTTACTTCCGTAATCATCGACTACAATTTTGTTCTCTTCTGTATTTGCCAATTTAATATCAGATGAATAGACCCAAAAGCTCCGAAAACGTCACCTGGTGAATTACGAAAAAAAAAAAAGCTGAAAAATTGTAAATACATGGTCCAAACTGTATAAAGTATAAACGTATAAAGCAAGGGTCTAATTAGTTCTTTACAATACTTGCGGGTTAAAAGAAAAAGCGAAAAAGCCAGGATCGAAGGGGGTAGTTAAACCTTATCAAAACTTGGTGGTTAAATTCGAAAATCCGTTTACCTTTAAGTAGTTTCTTATTATTCTTCGCTACTCGACGGCGAAGTACTGTTCCCTCCGCTGCCATCGTCTCCGGCGAGCCAATATTGCTTAACGGCGACAAGAATTTTCTCCGGCACGAGTGGACCGTCTTCATGATCCATCAATTTAGTGTCCCATCTCATTCCGTTTGCGATCTTTCTTACGTCGTTTAGAACATCAACCTCGTCCCTGAAAATCACCGTTCCTTCTGGCCTCAAAATCCGATCCATTTCAAGGAGAATGTCTTCAATTTTGCAACTGCATAAGAAATTTCATTAGTTATGTCTAAGATTTCACATAAAGTTCGTAGCTTTATGTGATGTTTAATCTTGGTTGATCCAGATTTGTTCAGAATAAGAAAAAGGGTAAATTCTTAACGATGCTAAGAACATAAATGTGTAATCTTTTGGAGACTAGACAGTAACAGAATCTCGAGCTAACTTAACCTGTTCTGATACAAGCTGAAGACATTGTTTGCGTGGATCAGATCATATGTTCTCGGATAAGTCGAAAAGCCCTCACACCTGCAGAGATTTCAAAACGAAAGATGTCAGATTTGGTGTTCTTTGTTTGTCCCCAGAGAAGATAAAGTAGTGACATTTTGGCCTGTTACCAGTCATGGTAGATGCCGATAAGACCCCTTTCGAACACAACACTCAAAGTGTTCTTTGCAATGGTTGGAACAACATTCATAACCCAAGATTTATACGATTCAAGCGCAGCCGATAATCCGCCAAGTCCAGCATTCATGTCCATCACATTACGGTATCTCGTGCTACCTATCAGTCTATTGATTCTCTTGTAGTTACTCACTCGCTTCTTCCATAGTTGGTTATCCTCCTGATATGATTCAGCGCTTACACCCTCGACTAGACCTTTGGTTATACAAGGAGGGACTGAAAATAGCCTCTCCGGAAACTTCTTCAGCTTTCCTCCCGCGACTTCTTCTTCGTTTGATACTTTAGGGAATGGAGTCACGCATACTTCCATCTTCTTGTACCAGACATCATCCGTGTCTTTTCCTTTGCAGGTTTTAACAGATGTTGATGACCTATCGCATGATCTGTCATTTGTTTTCTTTCTCCAGATTGCAATGTCTCCTTTCTCATACTTCTTCTCCCAGCATAAGGACTCTGCAATTTCCTCTATTTTCTTTTGCTCGGCATTGAGTTCTTTCTTAGACAGCTTCCACGTCTTGTAGTGTGTCTTCCAGTTGATTGGAGGCCCCGATAAGACCCAGTAACCACCCGGTCTCAGGACTCTGTCGACTTCCATTAAGTACATTCCCTCTGCACAATCAAATCCAATGCGAAAAAAACGCAATCAGTCTAGTGAAATTTTGTGTCACTGCCATCAAAAAGAGTATTATATTGAGCAAATGTATCACCATTTGAGGTCAATGGTATCAAACATCGAGAGCATTGAGCCATATCGAAAGCTCTTGGTGGGTATGGAAGACGAATAGATCCAAGTACCCCAATGATTGCTGGAACGCCTCTCTCAAGTGCAAACTGTACCTGCGCTTCGTGGTTGTCTCGTGGTGCAAACGACATAGTCAATACGTTCTTCTTAAGCATATACGCACCCCAACTTGCAACCTAATGCAAACAGAAAGATAAACAATAAGCTCTACAAAATGAAACAACATGCTTCAAGAGCTCATAAATTTAACCAACTTACTCCACATCCCGTGTCTAATGCGGTTCTAACTGATCCATCTTTGATTGGGATAACGGTAGCTAGCTCTTCGATATAAGCATCTGCGCCTTGTGGAAACATAGTTCCTCCTCCAGGGAACTTAAACACATTCCCTTGAAACTTCACCCAGTTTTGTCCAGCTTTTTCAACCGTCAAGCTCTTGAAAGGAACATTCACATAGTGAACGTAATCACGGCTTTTAGGCCAAGGGAAAGGAGTCATATACCCTTTAGGAGCTGGAATCAAACACCGCATTTTCTCATTCTCTGGTGGGCAATGTCTCTCTCTGTAAATCATATTATCCCTCGGGAATTTCATTGCCCGTTTTTGTTCTTGACAAGGTGTGTAATCTTTGTATTTCACGTCACACGGCTTGAACACGACGGGTTTCGGGTTAGCTCTTTGAGGGATCTCCACTGTTTTATGATGAGGCTCGAAGTCGAGATCGGTAACAATGTCTGTAGTAGTACATTGTGCTTGCTTTGTTACTTCCATTGCTATACCATCTCCTTTACCAAATCCACTCTTTTGCCATGCTCCAAGAAGATAGAAGAAACAACATAAACCAATCACAGTGATTAGAGATGGCGAAGTTCTTGTCTGATTATTCACTGGTGGCATGACTTTGAGATCTCCTGAAATACATATTCTTAAGGTAAAGATCTCGAAACGGAGTAGCTAACACAGAAATTCTTCAAAAATGGTAAAAGATTGACACGATTCAACTAATAATTAAAGAAAGGAATTAAAATGTTTTGATCTTTTAACAGCAAAAATCGAAACTTTAGTACAGCTAAAAACCCTAGACTCGAATAGACGAATTCGTGATAAAAAGAACAACAAGATTGCAACTTTAGCATTGCACTTGAAAACCCAAATTAAGCGAAATCGAGATTTTAAAACCCAGAAGGGATCTTTCTGCAACAGATCATTTTCAGAGCAAGAAACAATCTAGAAAGAAAAAAGATTTTACCTGTTCGTTCTCTCTAAATCTCTGCTTTAGCTCTTTTCAGTGATAAGCTACCGACGACGAATCAAGCTTTCACGTTGACAGACGAAGGACTCGCTAAAATAGCGTCTCCAATTAAATAAAAAAGTTCTTTCTCAAAAAAAATCGAAACACGTGTTAAAATGTGTATTACTACTATTAATTACTCGCTGATATTTGCACAAAAAAAAATAAAAAATTTACATCGATAATTTCAGTGTAAAGTAAGTTTCAGATTAGTCTATCTGAATTTGGAATAAGTATTTGTTTCCAACAAAAATTCGAGTTTTCGAAAATAAAACTTCAATCCCTTCCCAAAAAAACTATTTTCTTTACGACGACAAAAGAAAAAAATCCAGATTGGCACATGCATCTACGATTTATCCATATAATTATTTATTTAACTGTCACTTTGTAGGGTAATACACTTACTAAATTAAAAATTTATTCTAGTTTTGGGATCTAATAATCAATTACTGTGGAATTTTGGGCATTAGCGGATTTGTGGACAGTTGGGACGCACTCTAACTTCGCTGTAATACCGACATTCACAAGTCGCATCTCCTCTATTCGTTAACCGGTCACAGTACAACTTAAACCGGTATGAAGAAAACCGTATACAAATACAATTCGAGTTACATCATCTTATAAACCCTCAACTCAAAGTAATTTTTAATTTCACTCTTCTTCATCTATTACAAAATTCAAGCATCATCCTGAGTTCTTGGATCTTTTAACTTTACCTGAAGAATCACAATAAGCTTCTACACTGTTCTGTTCTTTTGTAAATGTACTACGAACTTGTCTCTGCATCAAAACCAGAGAAAGATTAATCTTTATAACAATGTCTATTTGGCTCAATAGAAAAGGTTTTCAGCTTCTTACCGGCAATTCTTCTGTTGTAATTTTCTTGCAAGATTGTGTTTGAGTCATTATCTTTTCTAACTTTCTTCTGCGTCTCCCGCCGTTTCTTCAACTTGGATAAGCTAAGTGAACCTTCAACTGAATCGTTGATGAGTAAACGTCTTCAGTGGATGTAAAAATGGAAATCGAAGAGTGCAGGAGGGTAAGCTAATAAGTATTTCGCTTTCATACCTTGCCATTCCCATACAACCTTTTGTTCACCCTTTACAATTTGTGGATATCGATCTATACGTGAATCCTCCTGTATTAACTCCTCAACCTATAAATTAACCAGGAATATAAAGAACTATCTCAGGACTCGGGCGTAAAAGAAGAACAAGAGATGGAGTTAAAACAATGAAAATCGGTTCAAAAGCATGAGATCTGTCGCAAATTGTTAGAGAAAGAACAGAGTTAGATCAAGAACCAGAGTAACTAGTTGATAGACAGGACAAAAGAATAGCATACCTTACTCCATAATAGAGGATCTCTTCTTTCTCTAGGCAAAAGTAGATGATCACGTAACCGAGATGCGATAACCCAAGGCTCGCAGTTACTAGTGTCTGCAGAATTTGATGCCACAGCATTCTCCTCCAGGAAGTCACAGACCTAATGAATCAATTCAAGCCCAGTTTGTATTTAGACACAAAGACAAGGATAATGGACTAATCGAGATGCTGTGTGAATAAAGGTGTACCTGGTCGTATAGTTCTTCAACTCTACTTGAAAAATGTCGCTTCCGCTGAATTTTCCTATGCAATATTGCACAGGCCACAAGCTGTACATCTTAACACTGTAAACAAGCTTGAAGATGTTGATCAAGTAAACTACACCACTCAAAGACTGGCTTTTTTTCTAAGAGTAGAATACCATTGCACATGAGGATGATATAATTAAGATGTGTCGCAAGAGCCATTGATGTATGCGACAAGTCATGGGTTTGTAACTTTCCATAAGCGATTCAGGACACTTCAGCTCGATAATCCTTCAAATAAATCAAAGATAAAGTAAGAATCTTTAGCAATAAAACAACTTCAGGAGTTAGTTCTAACCAGTGATGCAAATACTAACCCATTAGAATTAGTCCTTTTCTCTAGTAGCTCGGCGACAGCTTCTACAGCCTTTGCTTTCACAAGATTGTAAGCAGGCTCGTGTAAGTTATCCATGAAACCGTTGCTACGTAGATCTTTCCAAACACCATTCTCTGGAACCTAAAATATTGATGAAATACCTCAGTGCAATGCTCACTATTACCACGATGTAAACACACAAGTAAATAAAAAAACTAGTTTAAAGATAAAGCAGCAATACCCAAATTTCTCCAGTACCATAGCATTCATTATGAGCATAAGCTTCACAAACTTTTCTCTCGAAATGACCGACCTGATCAACCAACACAACAAAAAATGCAAAATGTTCAAACCACATAATTAACAACACAAAAATTCCTATTATCTAGGTAGTATAACTCATACCAATTTCTTGGTTGATTCATTGATTTCTCCATCTTCTATACATAAATTCCCTTGCTTTCTGTATCCATGATTACATTGCAGCTTTCCTTGGTAACATTCCCCATTAATTGGACACGGTTCACAGAAATCTAAGACAAAGAAAATGAGTTAAGAAAGCGTCACACTGATTTATCCACGGAATTACACAATTCGACCATTAAAAAAACAGTTTTTATTTATGAATCTCGAGCTTACCTAAATCCGAGTCGATGGAATCTAAGTTACTGTCGCAGAAAGAATTAGGGTCTGAGCCCAGATACTTGGCGAGGAAATTGCAGCCAAAAGCCACTACACACGCGACAAGCAACACTGTCAAGAGCCTCACGAACTCTTCCTTGGAAGGGAAGAAGCTTTCCGGTGGCTCGAGTAATGATCTGATCGGAGAAGGAGAAGATTTAGGGTTCCGTTTTGTGGTTTTGGTCTCCGATTTGGGTCGCTTCCTTGGTATCGAATCCATATGAGAATTTCAGAATAATTAATTTACAGAATAGCTAATGCCGACCAAAAAAAACCAAACCAACGAACTGATATTCACAATTAATAATTTCGGGAGCCTTGATTAATGGGCTTATTGTTGACCCATTTAGGGACCAAATTTTAAATTCGAAGCCCAGATGATTTCCGAAGAGGATTAACGAGAAACAGAAAGCTTAACTGTGTTTAACACAGAAGCGCGTGACGTTTGCCTTGGCAGATTAAAATCCAATTACTTCCATATTGTTTCTAAGGGGAGGATTTAAAAAAAAAAAAAAAAATTAAGGGCTAATTGTTCTTTCACTTTATTATGTCTTTTTTTGTGTGTTTGATGGTAGCATAGTTAACTACTTATCTGTTTAAAAATAAAATCTGTTCTAAGTTGAATTCACACTTATATAATGTTTTAACAAAATTACCAAATATCCATGCATTATTTGAATCTTTGGATTATACCATAGGAATTTTTTTTTATAACAGTTTCCTAGTTAAAAAAAGAAGTAATATAGGGATAAATTAGAATGATATATCATTGTTTCTGTATTTTTTTTTTTTTCGGTAAACAAGTTTCTGTATTAAAAATACGGAACATAACTTATTTTGAACAAAGATAATGTAGAACATCATTTATTACAAACGAAATTTGTTTTCTTAAGTTAATATTTTTTGACGTGGTTTTTGAGAGATTTTTAAGGAAGTGTTTCCTTTTTTTTGAAATATATTTTCCTATGTTTAGTAGTAGAAGATTAAGGTGTATCCGTGTATGTTTAGGAAAATTAATTATACGCGTCTTTTTTTAATTCACCCTTTAAAAGCCTNTTAAAAACCCCCCCCCCGGGCCAAAAAAAAAAAAAAAAAAAAGTTGCATCGCCATTTTTTTTTCTTCCTCACTCTACTTATTGACGAGTGCACACTTACTAAAAATCGCTCAGACGATCGATTAATTCTTCCCTAGGTAAAGCTTCTTTGATACCCTTTCTCGAATCATTCTTCTTTCGCATTCTTCATGTAATTTCGTTTCTAAACGTAACGATTCCTCCTTTTTCAAGGGTTTTTGTCGATCGCTAAAGTATCGATATTGATAAACCCTTGTTATTCCCTTTCTATTGAAGAAATTTTGACCTAGATCAGTCGGGATTTGTTGGGTTTCTAATTGTTGCGTCGATTTGATCGTTTCGACGTATAAACCCTAATTTCCTGTTTTGTGCAGTCGCGCAGAGAAAACCCTAATTTCAGGGGGTGTAGTTTGAACCTGGTTTGCTTTTATGTGTTCAGGTTTTTCCGAATTCGGAAGAATGGCTGCAGTAACCAAACTGAGGATAAAGTTTGGTCCTGAAGGTTCTGTCAGAACTTTCCAAACGTTTCCGGATATTAACAAGTGCAGTAATGCGACGAAAATCAAGAAATCGATCGGTGAAGATGTAATTAAAGCCGCAAATCAATCGAAGAAGCGTGGACCTAACGAGCTAGAGGAGGTTCAGGCAAATAAGAAGCAAAAGCTAGACCGTTATTTGTCTAGTCAGTGTTTTACACTGTTAAGGTTATTGAGGGAGCACGAGCTTGGATGGATCTTTGGTGAGCCTGTGGATCCTGTTCTATTGAAGATTCCAGATTACTTCTCTGTCATATCGAAGCCAATGGATCTAGGCACAATCAAATCCAAGCTTTTGAAGAACGCGTACAGCAATGCCGATGAGTTTGCTGCAGATGTACGGTTAACCTTTGCGAATGCGATGCTGTATAATCCTCCGGAGAATTCTGTTCACAAGGTGGCAAAAGAGCTTATGGAGACTTTTGAGGTGAGATGGGAATCACTCAAGAGGAAAAAGATTTCGGAATTATCCGGGATTGAAGTCAGAGAAGGTTCTAAAAGACAACCATTTGAAGTCGATTGTATAAGACAGAGCAGCCCTGAAACATCAGCATCCTCTGGGAGATTGTCTATGGAATTGCCAAAACCAGTGATAGAGAAGCCTGGTAAGGTTTCTCTTTTGTCAACGCCAGTGAAAATGAAAGGGCTGAGCAAAAAGGATACTCCTGTTGTCACACCGAAATCTTTTGCAACGATGGTAAGATATGTGATCAGAATAGTAGACTTGTTACTGTTATCGTGGTTATTTTTTTTGACTGATATGATATAATTTTCATATATTTGATATTTTCAGTTGAGCATTAAGAAACTCGAGCAGGGCCTTGGAGTCGGTTCGACTGTGAAAATCCCAAGCAAAGGTACTGTGTTGAATTTTTTTACTTTTCTGCTTTGTGGCTTCTCGGCATTGAAGCTAACCATTTGCATGACATGCAGGTTCAGATCCTACTGCAGCCTGCAAATGTGGTTCACGTGGTAGGATTACTTGCATATGCCTCAAGTCCTGTAACTCATCTGGAAGTGAAGTTTCTTCATTAACGGTATGTGCTTGATCTTTGACGAATTGAGTTTCCTCTTGGTGTTGGCATTACCGAAAGGAAATTATATTTGAATGCTCTTGTCGAAACAGGATTGTCAGGCAATGAACACTTCAGGTGCACAGGCGAGCGAGTCAGATCCACATTCCAATGGTGAGGAATCTTAAGCTCTTTCTTTCCCGTTTCAGTTAAACACCTCTTGATTCTATTTCTGCTACTTACTTTTATTTCTTTGTAGGGTCGATAAGCTCAAAGAATGATAAAAACGGTTGTGTTAGTTCTCACCTTGAGATACCTTTGGATAATGGTAAGTTATTATTCCTCTCTTATGATCTATGGGATTCCTCCTTTTGTATAGTATGGTTTCTTACGATCACTCTCTGATTCGACAGAGTTGAAAACGCCATTACCTGCTATGCCTCCGTTACCACCTGAGAAGGCTCTTCGTGCTGCAATACTCAAGGGTCAATTTGCAGAGACCATTCTGAGAGCTAAACACAGAAAAGTCCTTGACCAGGTATCATCATTACTTTCTTGATTCCAATTACAAAAACAGAGACTTTCACAGATTTTATTTTACTGAAACTTGCCGTCTTGTTGTGTTTTTTTACAGAGTAACAAAGCTGATCTAATTAGAATACAGATAGAAAAGGAAGAGATGGAAAGAACACTACGTGAAGGTACACTATATTACATGTTCTAATGGATGTAAGAAAAAGGCTCAAACTTTTCAGTTTTTCGCCTCTTAACGTTTACAAAATAAAAATGCAGAGAAAGCTAGAATTGAAGCCGAGATGAGAGCTGCTGAGATTGCTACACGAATGAGGGCAGAAACCGAGTTGAACCAGAAACGTGAGAGAGAACGGCTTGAACGAGAACAGGTATTTTTCGGAATTTTGAAAAACCTTTTTTTTGGTGCAGTTTCTTTAAACTGTTTTAACAGATTGAAGAAACCAAGATTCTGATTTCTTTAAATGTTTACAGATGGGACAAACAGTCGACTTGGAGGAGAATAACTACTTGAGATTGGACGCGGATTTCGTTAATCTCTGTGGAAGGTCTAGTCTGACAAGAAATCCGTTGCATGAGTTGGGTCTGTTCTTAAGATACGATAATTGTGTGGAAGAGACCGAGTCAGAAATTTCTGATGCTATGAGAATCGACGATCTTGAGGAGGGAGAGATCTTGTAGTCTCTCTTAATAGAAACCTCTTGGATGTAATTTTTGACCCGAACGAGTAGTTTGTAATATATGACCTAAACTTTGTTAATAATATATGAAATTAAATGTTCGTTACTCGTAGATGGATTCATGGACGCCACTCTTGTTTTACGCCCAATGTAATCTAGTTTTTTCATTCTGTTTTTTTTTTTGTTTTTTTCTGTTTTTGTTTTTATTTTAGTTCTCTTTACAGTTTTTTTTCTTAACTCTGTATATGATACATATGTAACACTTTAAATCTAGTTTTTGTTCACACATGTCAAGATTAGTTTAATTAATATCATCTGATACTGAACAACATTCCGACAATGTTCCAAGTACAACATATCACATGCATTTAACCAAACGAAAAAGAAATTACATATCACATGCAATGTGAACAAACCTAATTTTTCATCATTTAAAAAGATGAAACAAACAAATCTTACACATCCTTCTAGAAGGGATATCATCGTCGCAACAAAATTGGAATACTATTTCTGCTGTAAATTTTTTTTTTGGGTATGTAACTTGTTACTTACTAGAGTATAATCCAATTTTAGTCAATAAAAATTAAAATATGATAGTTAATTTCCTTTTATTTTTGGGATTTATAGGAACATCTCATTCACTTAATATAAAATTAAATTTTCATTTGGTACATTATTTATCCGTAGAAGAGACATGAAAGTTTCAAAACTCTGGTGATTCATATTATAATCTTATGTAACAATGTACTTATATATATTTTTTGGTTTCTAGTTTAAAAATAAAATTCTATAAGTAACCTATTATAAAAGTTTAGAAAATGGTAAATTTAGTCTCTATTTATTTTTATTAATATATTTTGGAAATGAAAAATGAAATATGTGATATTTATATATATAATAGAAAAAGTCATAAATTAATGTTTTTTTCTATTTCTTATTCATAAGTTATTAATTTGCCATATGTCGCTTCGTTATAAAATGTACCCGAATTTAGCTACAAAGATTAAAGTGATATCTAAAATCTCTTTCTCTAAAATGCAGTACAAGGAATGACATCTAAAATCTCTCTTTCTGACTTTCTCTAAGAATCGCGTATATCTGTAACCCATAAAGACTTCAATTTGGTCTTCTTTCATATTCCTCAAAAATCCCACAAATTTTTTTATACTATCGACAGATAAAACCCATAAAAATCCATCAATAGTCTTTTAATAAATTCTCTGTTTTTCCTAGGAAAAACAATGGAGGAGAAAGCGAAAAGGAAGAAGAGTGGAGAAGGAGGCAATCAGAAAGTAGCGTTTTACAAGCTTTTCACGTTTGCTGATCGATACGACATCGTCTTAATGGCGGTCGGCACCATCTCCGCCATGGCCAACGGCCTAACTCAGCCGATTATGTCAGTACTCATAGGCCAGATTATTAACGTCTTTGGCTTCTCAGATAATGATCACATGGTTAAAGAAGTCTCCAAGGTTAGGATTCAAATGATTTGTGAAATTTTAAAGTTCTTGTTACTGATATCAGACTTATCAGTTTAAGACTTTTAGAGGATTACACTTAATTACCGACTTTTAATTTACCCTAAGTATACGTTTGATTGATCCTTTAAACACACAAAGAGGAAAGGGAAGAACAAATAAAAGGTTAAAAGGAAGGAGTTCTTCACCTTAGAACTGATAATATATATATATATATATTTTTTTTTTATTAAAACTTTGGTAACTGATTTGAGATTATTATTCTATATTATTATTAATATTGAAAATGATAATAATAATAATAATAATAATAATAATAATAATAATAATAATAATAATATTATTATTATTATTATTATTATTATGATTTTTTGGTTGTATAAATATACAAATATAACGTATGTGTAATCTCGAAGGGGAAATCGAAAAGAATTATATGTTTTAGTTTATTACATGAATCAGTAGATTGTCTACAGTTTTTCTTCTATTTTTATTCTTCTTAATTTGCAAAGAAATTTTGTTTCATTCATTTTCTTTTGAGAACGAATTTTGTTTTCATTCTTAATTTCTCTTTACATTATTTTTTCATTTTCTTCACAAAGCTATAAACTTCGGGTTATATATACATATAGTTTTCTTTTTATAAGGTTTTCTAAATGGTATTCTTCATTTGGAAACAGTTAATATGTTCTTTTTTTTTTAGTTTGCTCGTCGTTTCTATTTTCTTGAAATGAAATCAAAACTTGTTTCCTCATTCGCTCTACTTGACTAAGGCAATTAAAAAAAAAAAAATCTGATAATGAACCAAATTTAAAATTTGAATTTCTTACGGTCTATATTGATTGATTTTCTTAATTAATTAATTTCAGGTTGCTGTGAAGTTTTTTTACCTTGCGGTCTACGCTTGCGTGATGGCCTTCCTGCGTAAGCCCAAAAACTCTGTTTTTCTTCTTTTTCACCTTTAGCTTAACCTAACTTGTTTACAAAGCTAACAAAGCCTTTTTCGTTCTTTTGCAGAGGTCTCATGTTGGATGGTAACTGGGGAGCGTCAATCCACAAGAATTCGCGGTCTATACCTAAAAACAATATTAAGACAAGATATTGGCTTTTTCGACACCGAGACAACTACCGGTGAAGTCATCGGAAGAATGTCCGGAGACACCATTCTTATTCAAGAATCCATGGGAGAAAAGGTTTTGATGAATTATATACTCTTAACTCTTTTCATTATCAGTTTCTTTCTTGTAGAACAATATGTTAACTGAAACCTTTTCTTTCTATTACTTTGGTTTATTCAGGTTGGGAAATTCATACAGCTGATTTCAACATTTTTTAGTGGATATACGGTTGCTTTTATCAAAGGCAGGCAACTCACAGAGGCTCTTATTCCATGTATCCCGCTGATCGTGGCCACGAGTGGAGCAATGGCCTGGACCATGTCGAAAATGGCTGGTCGTGGCCAGCTCGCTTACGCGGAAGCTGGAAACGTAGTAGAACAAGCCGTTGGGTCGATTAGAACAGTAAGTTCTTGCGCGGTCCAAAATTCTTCTTTTGAAAAAAACAAATAGATTCATGTTAAGGATTTTTGATGTATTTTAGGTTGTGGCATTCACGGGAGAGAAACAAGCGACGGAAAAATATGAGAAGAAGCTCGACATCGCCTATAAATCGACGGTTAAACAAGGCCTATTCTCGGGTTTAGGCCTTGGAATAATGATGGTTGTGATCTACTGTACATATGGTATTGCGATTTGGTACGGTGCTTGGCTGATAATGGAGAAGGGATATAATGGAGGCCAAGTTATGAACGTGATTTTCGCAATCGTTGCTGGAGGAATGTGAGTATAACGATTGCTTGTCCTCGAAGAAATTTTGTAATACTCAAAGCCGTAATTTTTTTACACATTCTCAGGTCGTTGGGACAGACGTTGCCTTCTCTTAACGCTTTTGCGGCCGGACAAGCTGCAGCCTACAAAATGTTCGAGACGATCAAAAGAAGACCAAAGATCGATGCTTATAACATGAAGGGTAAAGTTTTAGATGAGATGAAAGGAGACATTGAGCTAAGAGACGTGTATTTTCGATATCCGGCTAGACCTGATGTGCAGATCTTTGCTGGATTTTCGCTGATTGTACCCAACGGCACAACCGTGGCTTTGGTGGGACATAGCGGGAGCGGAAAATCAACAGTGATCAGTCTAATTGAGAGGTTCTACGATCCTGAATCAGGAGAAGTTTTGATTGATGGAATTGATTTAAAGAAGCTTCATCTGAGATGGATCAGAAGCAAGATTGGTCTAGTAAGCCAAGAACCTATTCTTTTCGCGACCACAATAAGGGAGAACATTCTTTATGGGAAACAAGATGCATCCAATCAAGAAATTAGAACCGCGGTTATGCTCGCTAACGCTGCTAGCTTCATCGACAAACTACCGCAGGTACGTAGTTAAACTTTATGTATAGCCAATTTGATCGGTAAACAGAGTTTCGATTTCTTAATTCTTTGTTTTTTTTTCAGGGTTTGGACACGATGGTAGGAGAACACGGGACACAGTTATCCGGTGGGCAGAAGCAGAGGCTTGCGATTGCGAGGGCGATTTTGAAAAACCCAAAAATCTTGCTTCTTGATGAAGCGACAAGCGCTTTAGACGCGGAGTCCGAACGCATTGTTCAGGACGCTCTTGTAAAGCTAATGTCGAGCAGGACCACCGTCGTGGTGGCTCATCGGCTAACCACCATTAGAACCGCCAACGTGATTGCCGTTGTGCAGCAGGGTAAAATCGTCGAGAAAGGTTAGGGTTTTGTATAGTACCGTGCAATGCAAGTTATCGATTTTTATATGTATATTAACAGGGGTTGTAATCAGGAACTCACGAGGAGATGATTCAAGATCCCGAAGGAGCATATTCTCAGCTTGTTCGTCTACAAGAAGGATCAAAGAAAGAAGAAGGAAGAGTCGAGGAACCAGAGAGGCGTGAGAAGAGTTTTGAAATCGAAAGATCGGTTAGCCAAAACAGAATCCATAGGAGGCACTCATCGAGCAGCCGCCATTCCTTCAATTTCACGACAGATTTTGGTTTACCAGGAGCGGTTAATTTGAATCAGGACGTAGAGATTCACGAGAATAGCTCTTCCGCCGAAAACAACACAACAAAAAATTACAAGAAAGTATCCTTGAGACGGCTTGCTCACCTCAACAAACCAGAGATTACGGTTTTGTTGCTCGGTTCATTGGCTGCAGCGGTTCACGGTATTGTGTATCCTGTCCAAGGTTTGCTTCTGTCTAGCACGATCAAGATATTCTTCGAGCCTTCAAATAAATTAAAGAAAGATTCACATTTCTGGGCTCTCATTTTCGTGGGGCTCGGTTTAACCGATCTGGTCGTGATTCCGTTTCAAAACTATTTTTTCGCTGTCGCTGGAGGAAAACTTATCAAACGCATCAGATCGTTATCGTTTCATAAAGTTGTTCACCAGGAGATAAGTTGGTTCGATAATACCTCGCATTCTAGGTAATATAACCACTAAAATTTTCTATTCGCTAAACGTTTTTTCCTCTTATTTTTTTTTTTTTAACGTTTAGTTGTTTAATATTGCGTTTTGATGTCCAGCGGCGCGATTGGAGCGAGGTTGTCCACAGATGCTTCGACAGTGAAGAGTATAGTGGGTGATGCATTGGCGTTGGTCGTGCAAAATATAACGACTGTAACCGCTGCATTGATTATAGCGTTTACGGCTAATTGGATATTAGCTTTAATAGTCCTTGCTGTGACACCAATTATGGTCATTCAGGGATACTTTCAGACCAAGTGTATAACCGGTTTTAGCGCAGCCGCGAAAGTCAGTAGTCAGTGTTTAAAAAACTTTGGTTTGAAGTTCCAGGTTAACCTAGTCTAATTCCGGTTTACTTTCGGTTCAGGAAAAATATGAAGAGGCGAGCCAGGTCGCGAATGATGCGGTGGGAAGCATAAGAACGGTTGCATCGTTCTGTGCAGAGGATAAAGTGATGGATTTATACCAACAGAAATGCGAGGAACCGAAGAAACAAGGTGTCCGGTTAGGACTCGTGAGCGGTTCGGGCTTCGGAATCTCATTCTTTGCTCTCTATTGCATCAATTCCTTATGTTTTTACCTCGGTTCCTGGTTGATTCAGAAGAGGATAGCCACGTTCGGAGAATTCTTTCAGGTATAAATGTATAATAAAAGACTTGGGAACAAACTATCTGGTTCGGTTTTGGTATATGGTTTGGTTCTTGTTTTGTAATATTTGAGTGGTTTTTTTTTTTTAACGTTTTCAGGTTTTCTTTGCGTTAACTTTGACTGCCGTAGGAATGTCTCAAACGAGTGCTATGGCACCTGATAGAAACAAAGCCAAAGACTCGGCTGCTTCCATTTTCGATATTCTTGATAGTAAACCGATAATCGATTCGAGTTCCGACGCGGGGACAATGTTACCGATCGTGCACGGCGATATCGAGCTGCAACACGTCAGTTTCCGATATCCGACGCGGCCAGATATTCAGATTTTCAGTGACTTATGCTTAACTATTTCCTCTGGACAGGTAACAAACGTGTAAATCAAGAAACAAAAAACAGAGGATTTTTTGTTTTCAGTTTATTAGTACCAAATTGATTTAACCGGTTAACGATTTGGTTTTTAGACCGTAGCATTGGTCGGAGAGAGCGGAAGCGGGAAATCAACGGTGATAAGCTTACTCGAGAGATTCTACAATCCAGATTCAGGCAAGATTCTTCTTGATCAAGTCGAAATTCAAACGTTGAAACTGAGTTGGTTAAGGCAACAGATGGGTTTGGTTAGCCAAGAACCAGTTTTGTTCAACGAGACAATCCGATCAAACATAGCCTACGGAAAAACCGGTGGAGCCACAGAGGAAGAGATCATAACCGCGGCAATAGCGGCTAATGCGCATAGCTTCATCAGCTCATTGCCTCAAGGCTACGATACGTCGGTAGGAGAGCGCGGTGTACAATTATCCGGTGGTCAAAAACAGAGGATCGCGATCGCTCGGGCTATTCTCAAGGATCCTAAGATTTTGTTGCTTGACGAAGCGACAAGCGCGTTAGATGCTGAATCTGAGCGGGTGGTGCAGGATGCGCTTGACCGGGTGATGGTGAACCGGACCACGGTTGTGGTGGCTCACCGGCTCACTACGATTAAGAACGCGGATGTAATAGCGGTTGTGAAGAACGGTGTGATTGCGGAGAGAGGAAGACATGAGACGTTAATGGAGATTTCAGGTGGTGCTTATGCTTCACTTGTAGCTTTTCACATGAGTGCGAACTGAGACAAAACGTGTTTTTGTAGTTAATGATTAAAAGAAATGATGTTTTTACTTATTTTTGTAATCATAGAAACTAAAAATCCAGTACTTTAATATATATACATGTAAAATTATATTTGGTATATATATGGAATATGGTGGTTAGATCAGATGGTTTTTGTCAAATCGATTATCACGAAAGTCTTCGAAATTTGTTTTCTCCAGAGATTTCCTGTCTTAAGGACTAAAGAAAAATCAAGTACTTTTGCGATTTAAGTCATTTCGTTTGACTTTGACTTTGACCCACATTGAATTTCAGCAATTCATTTTTTTAAAAATTTTCAAAACATACCAAATCGGTTCATGAAAATAGTTCATCTTTTGGTCGCTGTAATATTATTACATATATAGATTGATAGAAAGAGAAGAGAGGAGGAGTTTATCTAAGTGATGTTAGTATTAGTCTCGGTTAAAATAATCGATTTTAATTATTTATATCATTTATTAAAATCGATGTAAAATTAGTGTCAATTATCATAAATGATTTTAATATAATCATATCATTTATAATTATCGATTTAAAATATTATTATCGCTTATACATAATTGATGTTAGCTTTATGTCAGTTTTCATAAATAATTCTAATAATTTTGTCACTTATTAAAACCGATGACAATCTTATTTTTATTTACTTATTTAGAATTGACAAAAAATAATTTAAATGATATAATCGTAAATAACTTAATTAAATAAGAAAAAAACAAATCTAAATTACTAATTAATGTATTAGCAAGTAGATTTACATAATTCATCTATAATACAAATTCATAAAACATAAATAAACTAAAGTTGCTAAAAAATATTGCTAAACTAATGTTGACATGAAGATGAAATCCCCATTAAGGGACTGGAGAGGAAAGATGCATTTTGTAGATGTTAAAGCTTGTAACCAAGCTGCTCTGTCACTTATAGAATCAGTCCTCAGATAAAAGGTGTTAGTTGCTGTCAATATATAAAACTTTATATTATCGGACTTGCTTGATGAAACCTGCTGGAGAAAAACATAGAAGAGTGATGAAATCATATCGTTGATTTAATTGAATGTGTTCATCTTTAAATCTACCATTGTTTTATCTGTGTAGAGAAGAAACAGTCGTAATTTTTGTTGGATAAAATGCTAAACTTAATGTTTTAAAAGTAGAAATGTAGAATAATGTCACCTACCGAGAGAATATTGTGAGATAAAATAATGATCTTACCGACTAAAAGGATATGATATGATATCCTTCTGTCGTTCAACGATACCCACCATTGTTGATCTATCAGAGATGCATTCTGAGATCAGTCGGCTCCGTTTAACCGGTAGATGTATGATCAGTGTGTTAAAAAATCAATCTACCATTTTTGTAAAGAGAATTTGGCATGGCTGGATAAGAGTTTTGTTTTCCTGTTGGAGAAGAAGATAGAGAGTTTTAGTTTTGGGACCTTTAATTATATATAACTAATGACAATTTTTTTTTTTTTTCCCGTCGAGCAGTTGAGGAGATCATGGGTTGTTAAAGAGATTGTGGCTTAGTTAAAAGACATAAACTTTTAATTTTTGAATAGGAAAAAATGTTTTTCCTATGATGTAGATTTTGTTTTTCTGAATTTCTCGTGTGAAAGATTTTGATATCTTTTTTATTTTTTATTTTTAATTTGTTTTAAATACCTTATGTGAATTTTGTATCAATTTATTAAGTGATCTAACCAAATAAAATAAATACATCATTTATTTAATCGATATAATTTTATATAATAACATCAATTATGTAAAATTGATTCAAATTACAATTATCTAGCATCACTTTATTAGATTGATGCTAAATTAGTTAATAATAACATCAATTATTTTAAGTGATACTAAATTATCTATATTTGTCTCATTTAAATATAAAGTGATGTAAAATAATATCATTTAGTTAAGTGATACAATTTAAGTGATTTAATTCAACCTTTTTTTTGTAGTGAGAGTGGTAATATTAGCAAATTGGGCAAGGCCATGTAAGTGATCTTAGAATCTTCACCAATCGATACCAAGGTTCTTGGAGAGGAAGAGGTTGTCAATATACGTGGTTACTGATGCCGATGCAGTAACATAGCTTTGGCTATGTATCTTAACCGTTTCCTCTGTAAAGATTCATAAAGAAAATGAAACAATGTATTGTTAGTAATTTTACATGATTATCAAATTAACTGACATAATATATGCACACTATTAGTGAGTTAAGGCTAGAGAACGTCCACCATCTATGACCATCATTGTGAATTTTCTTTTAGCCATTGGAGATGCCTTATTGACAAGATTGCCTTGCTTTTTTATAGCTCTCAGGGATTAGTGTATAGTTTCGGTCCATAATCTATTCCGGTTACCAAAATCTATAATTTGATCAACAAGTGCATTGACTTACCAGTTTCATTGAACATTCCAAATAGTTGAGCCTTGGAGAAAAGAGACGCAAACCCTGTAGCAGCAGCTTGCTGAATAGCCCACCCATGGTGTGGAGCAAACACTTGATTGTAAGCCGTGAATGCTGCATCCTTTAGGGGGATATCTGATCTACGAATCATATTCAAACACATAAAATCTTGTGATCTTGACATATGATATATGAGTGTATGGAAGAACACTACTTGCTCGGTGGCTAATAGCTGTTCGCATAGAATTCTGATCATTTCAAGACCACGCTTTACACGCAAAAGGTTTCTTGTATGACTACCAACTTTCCTTACACAATTTGCCTCAATATCTCTGTCAACCATTTCCTCTAATGTCGATGTTGAGCTCGACGCCTCGGCAAGATCATTCACCTAAGAAAAACTTGAATTTCTTAGCAACGATGTCTTATATAGTTTTCATAATCACTATGGTCGGCGACGAAACATACCTTGGAAACATAGTCTATCTCGGCGAACCTGAAGGCTGTTTCAAGGACGTTAAATATGAGAAAAAAGCGAGAGCAAGCATCAGAGAATTGCTTAACAGGCACATTCAAACCCGGCGTATTCACAATGACCGCTAGTTCCTTGAACGCGTCCGCAATTCCTTTCAACGCCATCGCCAATCCTTCTTTTTTCTTCTCTCTGATATATCTATACCGTCTTATATGATCTTTTTTTTTTTGTGGTAAAATGTTAAATTATATGATCTTTTTGTAGCGGAAGCTTTTATAGTGATCTGTTGATTCTTCAGAAAACTAGGATCAAAGCGAGATTATTCTATTAGTTTGAGAATCCCGAATAAACCAAGTCGTGATCAAAGTCGTTGCCAATTTGTCAACAAAAATACAAATAATCTTCTTATAGTTTTATTTTTATTTTTAATTTGATTATTTGTTTCATGGAAATATTTGATCAGTCAGCCGACAAAAACAAAGAAAATTAATTGATTAGTCATAGTTGCCAACTTGCCAATTTGCTAACAATATTAAATACAAATAATCTTCTTATAGTTTTTTTTTTTTTTTGGTATCAAATAGAATAAATAACAAAATCATGATTTCTCAAAATAGAATCTTCTTATAGTTTTATTTTGATTTTTCATTATTTATTTCATGGAAATAATTGAATTTGTTCTTTTTGTAAATTTAGGAAAACTACATACGAGGATTATTTGTATTTTTGTTGACAAATTGGCAAGTTGGCAAGCGACACATATCGGTGATATGCCAATTAAGCTTCGAATTGTCAATATGGAGCTTGTCACGGAAAGAATTGTCAATGGAGGAGAGGATATGCAATGTAATAGAGGAATGTAGTTGGTCGTGCCTCCGTTTGTTTTCGTTCTGCGTCAATGTGACTAACAAGCAGTCTCCAGTCAAATTATGTGCGATTACAAAATGCATTTAGTCGAACCATGCAAAATAAAATAAAAAAACATTTTCCTTCATTTACGATTTTTTTCTACCGATGTTATCACCTAAATATAACCCAAAAATCTTATTATAGAAGGATATTAGAATGAAACACACACAAAATATAAATAGTAAGAAACTTAGTATAAATCCAATCAAATAATCCAAACCACACAAATACACATCTTCAAATAAACATATTGGATATATTACAAAACAAAGAAATATAAGAAGAAAAGAGATCCATTTTATTTTCGAACTCCATATATAGCAGCAATATAGAGGAGTTGTGTTGCCGAAAGTATTATTAGAAATGCCTCCATTGTCCTCTGCGAAAGTTAAAAAACAAAAAAAAATTAAATTTATTGAAGTAACTTTCTGCTCACTAATTGAAGTATTCAAATAAATATTTTTTAGTTATTTATATAAGTATACTCTTTTTTGTCAAGAAAATATTTAAATAACTACTATATGTTTATATTAATTATTATGCTGAAGACCTTTTGCAATAAATTAACATAACAGAGGTTTATTTATCAAAAAAAAAAAAAAATAGAGGTTTACTTACCAGACGAGCATTTCTCATCCCAAGTTCAATTTCCTTGCAGCCAAATCTGCAAAACAACATTCAAGAAACGAAGATTTTAATAACCTATAGATTGCTACATTTTCGTTTTTGGTGTGGAAAAGCTGAGAATTTCAGGAAATAAGATGATTGAAAATTCTGTGAAAAGTGTTGATGTTTGAATTAATGTGTTACCCCATGGCTAAAACTGTGAGTGACCAAGCAATGATGGCGGCAGAGACAGCGGCCGGAAGACTCTCCCTAGTCCATGACTGGAGATGACTGGCGCCGGAGATAACAGAGGCAGCTCCAGCTACTCCGGCAATTAAAGCGAACATCACGAAGAATCCGGTCGCCGCATTTCCCATCGGAAAATATATTGGCGAGAAATGAGCGGGAAGGCTAAAATCCGCACCTTTAATTTTTGAAAACAAAAACTTGAGATGCTTAACTCAAACCATTATCATTTTTGCATACTCGTTTCATATTTAAAAAAATTGGCCAGGTTGACTTTAGCAATTTCTATTAACCATTGCTAGACCTATAACTTAATTAATCTATAAAGCCAATCTCTAGCTAGTGAAATAATTTCTCTATTTGTAAAGCACCCACCCCTATTTATTTATCATGCAAATTTGAACGTTGTTTGAAAATTATTTACTTTCGATAGGATACATACAGTGTAATATAGATTTTTTAAAGCCGATACTAAATCGATCGATGATATTATTCACATAGTTCGTCAAGAACACAACACCAAGCTTGGATTAGTTATCAAATTGTTTCATCATAAGTTTTTTTTGTTCTCAGATTTTTTGACGGTGTACAATTAGTGACAGAAAAATCACGAACTTTTAGTTTTAGAATATACTGTAATTATGGTTTAGTTAAATAAATAAAAATTACATACCAATAAGGAAACCATGGTTGATAGCTTTGTTCATGGACCATGCTCCAATTCCGAGAACAATGGCGTACATGCAGAAATTCAGGACTAGAAGCAAAGAAGCCACTGGTTTCATTTTCATCTGCTGCTGCTCCGCCATTTTTTCTTGTCACCTAGACTATACAAATCCAGAACTATGTATAAAAAAAATTTGAAGTTAAGATCTTAATAATTTTGGATGTGGAATGATTTAAGAGCTTATCATTTATATATAGGTTTGAGTAGATGGTGCTTTTCTTGGTTAAGGCTGTTTGGTTTTTCTGGATTCTTAAAAGGAAATTTAATTTTTATTCTTGCAGGTTGTAAAGCTGAGTTGCTATTTTTCTTACAAAGAATCTATGTTTCGCTTCATTCACAGGGCACAATTAAATATTTGAAAAAGTAATTAAATGAAAACCTTTGGAAACTTATAGATTCTTTAGCTCATTTAGTTTCTTTCGCATTTTTCTTATTATATATTATATATATTTTTAGACTTTCTTTTTGTATCATACATACATGTACATAACTATTAAGTTCAAAAGTACAAGTATACCGTTCAATATCCACTTTAATAGATTTCAAGAAAGAAAAAGAATAAGAAGCGTGTATGAGAAGTAACAATATGCATAAAAACGTGTATAGGACGTTATTAGAGGAAATCAACAATGGGGCACGTACCTTGCAGAACAAGTCAATAAGATCTCCTAACCCGTCGTTATCTGCACAAAAAACTCAAGTGATCTAGAGAAACAAAAAAACAATCCAGTGGTCTATATTATAAAAATATCCTGAAGAGATTTGTGAGACTTAAAGAGTATATATTATATATTCACTTCATTCTGAATGCTTACCCGAATTCGCTTGCTGCTTCTCTTCGTCTCTACATCGATATCTCCACATTCTTTGCCTTCTCCACTCTCATGGCATCCATCATCAACCATATTGTCTTCATCGGCTTCAAAAACATGTGGATGATGAGTATTTGGATTACCAAGTCGGTCCTCCGGTGATGAAAATTCCTTGAAGTACATGCTTAATTGTTCCTTTCCCTTGAACACGTTATCACCAGCTTTGCTTTCTTCGCCTTCATTCTGAGTAGCCAGAGATGGAGTAGTGTCATCTGAGAGTCTTATACCGCATCCTTTTAGTTTGAGTCGAATACTAGCGAGACGAAACTCTATCTCAACTTGATTGCAATCTTGGTTTAGAGGGAAATGACAGTCAAATATAATCAGATGATTATATTTCTGATGCAGCGAGAAGTATCTTGGGTTAGAAGCCTCGAAGTAGTTCCCATGCCTGTCTCTAAACCGACAATGTACCTGAATGTCTATAAAGCAAAGCTGATGGCTAACCGTTTCTTCGGAAACCACGACACAAGACTTGAAGTCCAAGAATGTTTGTCGAAAAAGAGAAGAACGATGTACATGGACGGTAAGGGAGCTACCGGTAGATCGGTGAGTAAAATATGGAGGCACTTCTACACCTGGTAAGATCAGATATTCGGAAGCTGATTGTTTATTGAAGGCTTCTTGATTCAAATTGAAGCAGTTGGTGAAAATAATCAATGACAAGTTGGTGCGAGCATTATTGGTGTCTTCTGCTTCTTCGGACCATCTCACTTCAGTCAATTGCTCACAATCCGAGAAGAAGACCTCGTCAAGATTATCAAGTTTGAAAATACTTGGTGAGATGGACTTTAGCTCTTTGCATTCCCACATTTCAAGGGATTCAAGGCTAGAGAAGTTTTCAATCCATGGAGGAACTTCTTCGATCGCTGTTTGGTTTAGATTGAGAATCGAGATGTTGTTTGAGATATTTGGGAAACTCGTCAACTGCGAGCATCCATTGAGATTGAGGCGATAGAGAGATTTTCAGATCGACGCCGGTTGGAAGAGTCTCTAGGCTTGAGCATCCTGTCATGTACAAAGTCGTCAGTTTATTGAGATTTCTAATGGATGAAAGAGTTAGCTCCACCAAACTCGAGCAACCATTGAGATCAAGTTTCTCGAGTCTAGTCATCATCGAAAGATCTGGGATTTCTTTCAAATCTTCACATCCCGAAAACACCAATTTCTTGAGGCTTGTAAGAGGCTGAACAAAACAAAACCAAAAACTATTTAGGTATGCGAAACATTTCTAAACATAATCTTTTTTTTTTTTGTCAACAACAACATATATGCATTTTCGATAGTTTGAACCTGGATAGTGATCCACAACAACAATACTAGCAAAAACTGATCGTACTAACTGGTCTACTTTAAGCATAATCAAAAGAGACTTATTGAACAACTTGATTAGGTGATTAAGATTCATGTAGCCGTCTATCTCAGAGAAAATGTGTGATTATATGAGATATGTCATAAAAATTTGTTGAAATCTTCATAAATATCACCTATATGACCAACTGATAAGGTTCTTTGTATGTTTTCAACAACAAATATTAGATAGTTTACTTTCGAACGTTAGTAATTAATTAGTTTTAGAATAAAATATCATACCTGAACTCCTTCCCAAAATCTCTCACTCTTGATTTGCTCCATGTGAAGTTCAACGAGAGACTCTAAAGGCAATTTAGAGGGGTATTTTACGATCGATGTTTGGCTTAAATTGAGCTTTGAAATGTTACTTGAGATATAAGGAAAACTTTTCAATCGTGAGCATCCACTGAGATCAAGCGAACATAGAGACTGAAGATCAATTCCAGTGGGAAAGGTGTCCACATTTACACACCCTCGCATGTTCAACTCCATCAACTTATTGAGATTCCGAATAGAGGAAGGAAGCTCCGTCAAACTCAAACAACCGTTTAGCATCAATGTCTCAAGATTAGTCGCCATAGAAAGATATGGGATTTCTTTCAGGTCTTCAGATTTCGACAAATCCATATCTTTAAGGCATGTAAGTGGCTGAAAGAAAATAGACAAACAAATAAATTTAAACACCAAGTGAAAAGATTTTTCATAACAAAAAAAAAAAAAACCATTTTAGTAACTATAGCATACTTATTCTCATCAATATTTTGGATTGAAATAAGCAATCATCTAATAAGTTGAGCTAACCGCATTTGGATAATCTATCACCAACATACCTCAATTCCTTCCCATAGCTTCACAAGCTTGCTGTTAGGCATTCTGAGCTCAACAAGATATTCAGGACAAAAGTTGGAAGGCATGTATATCAATGGATATCCCGGCCAACTCAATAACTTGAGTGTATCGGGAAAATTATTGAATCTTTCGGGTAAATGCCATCGAACTTCTTTCTTCTGCTCCAATGACTTTCTATAGAACTTTAGAAAACGGAGATTAGTCATCCCTTCAAAAGCATTCTCATGTATCCTCACCTTATTAATCTCATCTAAATCCAATGATATTCCTAAAACCTTTTCACTGCCCTGAAAACATACAAGAATCATTATCTCAAAATCAGGACAACTTTCAATCTTATATAGATAGGAGTTATGGAGAAAAATCTTACAGTGAAGCCTCCAAGGACATTGCAAACATCCTTTGAATCCATCAGGAACTCCCGTTTTCCAGGCTTGCCGGATTGTGTACGGAGAACTTCTTTACCTATTTCTTGTACCAAACTGTGCATCTCCACGATATTCGTATTATTCCACGACGGTTTTACACTAATGAGGGACTTATCAACTAGGTTCGTAAGACCTATATTAACATCCAACTCACTATCCGCTAGCATCAACTTGATGTTATTGATTTCCTCACCGTTGAAGAAACATGCGATGTGACGAAATATCGCTTTATCTTCTTCGCTATCTAACTCATCGTAGCTGACTTTTAGCTTTTTCACAATATCTCTGTTCGGACTTTTTCCAAGCCTCGAGATCATATCCGTCCAATACTCCTTGCTCCTCCTTTTCATAGCCTTACCTAGAATCTTAAGGGCCAAAGGAAGACCACCAGCATGCATTGCAACTTTAGAAGCGAGATCCGTGAAACCATCAGGTGGAGAGTTTTGCTCAAAAGCTGACCGACAGAACATCTCAAGAGCTTGATTTTCATATGGAAAATCAACCGTGTGAATATGATCGATCCCATGGGCCTCTAGAAGATGCTTATCTTTTGTAACAGCAATGATTCTGCTCCCACATCCAAACCATTTAGGTCGACCCGCCAAAACCTCTAGCACCACTTGATCATCCAAATCATCAATAAAGATAAGAACTTTTCGGTGTTTTAGCCTATCTTCCACTGCACTTAAATGATCTGTTTTTATGTGTCCAATGCCTAAAATTTCAGACAAGAACTTTCCTTGCAAACTCAACTTCATGTTATAGTCGTCGGGGTTGGCTCTCCTATAATCTTCCAGATTCCTAGATACGAACGCTCTATCTATGAAAATCCTACCTTCGAATTGACGAGAGAGTTGACTAAACAGAGCTCTTGCAATGGTAGTCTTGCCAATTCCCGAGGGACCCCATATCCCAACCATCCTTACTTCCTCAGATTCCAAATGCAACAATACACTCATCTTTGAAATATGTTTGTTTATGCCAACAAACTCATCAAAATCCCTCGATGGAGTTAAACTCAGTTTAACCAAAATATCACTTACAATCGCTTCAATCATTTTTGCTTCATTATCCCTGACATGGAGAAACATTATATCACAAACCATGAAACAACATATATCAAAAGTGAATTTATGTCAAGTGGATATAAAAAGATAATAATAATTCATAAAGTAATATACCAATTCCGAGAATGATGTCCTTCGAGATTTGCTACATCGGTTAAAGCTTGCCGCCATAGTTGTATCTTATCCTCTGTTCTGTTCTTGCATGTCTTAACAAAAGCTTCTCCAAACTCTCCCAGCTGTTTTCTAACATGAGAAGGATCCAAACCGTAGAAAACGGGTATGACAATTTGTGCCAGCTCTTGTTTGCATTTCACAATCTCCAGCAACTCGTCTAGGCACCATTTAGAAGAAGCGTAGTTTTTTGAGAAGAGGACAACCGCGATCCTTGAATTCCTAATCGCCTGGAGAAGCTCGGGTTCGATCGAGTGGCTTCTCTCAATCTCACTGTCTTTGAAAGCAATGATCAATCTAAGATCCAGCTCCTTAAGAAAGTGACTAAGGAATGTTTTGCGGACATCTAGTCCTCTAAAGCTCGGGAAGACATCGAACACCCAATTGCAAGAAGAAGACATAGAAAGAGACAAAACCAAACACAGTTTCCGAGGGGGGNGGGGGGGGGGGGGGAAAGCAACGATCTGAATAACAATGCAGAATCAGAGGAGAAACTAACGGCTATAGAAAAGGAAAATCAGCCATTAGATTAGGTGCACAGATCACAAACTATAGAAAAGGAAAATGAATAAAGCAAATGGAGATAACCATCGAAGTCACTAATTACGCACATGCGTTAAAGTGACTTATGTCCATGCAACAACATAATTTTACTCACAAATTGGTAACAACCATGAGTTTGTAACTCTGTTTCTTGTTACTTGCGTGTTACGCTACGAGAATTGTGTAATATATCAAACTGATTTCCACGAACTTGTGTGGAGTTAAACACATAACTAGCAGATGATACAAGTTCACCAGTGAGAATTAATTAAGATATTTCATGATGCATCGATGACATATAATCCCGGCTCGGATTGAGACAATAAAGAAAGAGAAATTCACTCACCGTGTTCAGTCAACAATTTTATCATGTGGAAGCATATTTGTCTGAAACAGAGACATCCCCATGCAAGTGAAGAATCTCTTATTGCCCTTCTTATTTCTTGTTGTTCCATTAGAACGGACAAAGCTATTCAATTCATATTCACAATCAATATCTAGAATCATGTTTTGCAGCTTGGCATTCGGGCTTCGGCTTCGCAGAAAGCGTATGTACAAAGCTACCATTCTTTATAGTGACTACGCTATAAGTATTGTGTCATACATGCAAAATGATTTCCTCCGTTTTTGTGTGATATTGAACGTAGAAGAAGCAGATTCAATAGCCATCAAATTTTAGAAATATTCTTGATCCATGTATAACACAATTCTGGTTCGGATCATATAGTGAAAACAAACGGACTCTCGACCCTGATTCTGCAGAGCTTTTATTTTCCTTAATTTTGTTTCATATTCACTTCTCTCAGTCTCCACGTACACGGCCTTTTAAAAACTGCTGCTTCGCGTCGTTGAGCGCCAACGTTAAATGTTTTAGGATGTTCCCTCTGGTAGGATGTGGCAAAGCCCATCCAGCTAGACCTAACGTAGAACTCACGTTATCTGCAGAAACAATCATGTGATCTATTATGCAAACAAGTATCCGGTTGGATCCTAAGAAACATTGATATATCGGATTCCGGAACATATACAAAAATGTTTGGCTTACCAGGTCGGTTATCCGGGGATGGAAAATAGTCCTCAAAGATTCGTATACCACATCCTTTTAGTATGTATATAGAGCAGTCTTCAATGATACGGAACTCAATGTCCACTTGGTCATAATTAAGCTCAGCTGGAGGAGCATTGTCTTTGTTTAGAGGGAGACGACAATCAAATATAAACAGATGACTACCCTTCTGATGATATGCCCGGAAGCTATGTGGCTGACCAAAGGACTGAATGCTGTTTCCATCTCTGTCTCTGAACCGACAACATATCTGAATAGCTATATAGGAAGAATCTGGATACCGCCTAGGATCAAGTTCAACCACGGCACAAGCTCTAAATTTGAAGAATGGTTGAGAGCGAGAGGTGTGAAGTATAGAGATATTGGTCAGAGAGTTTCCAGTAGTTCGGTGAGTGAAATATGAAGGCACTTCTTCACCTGGAAATATCAGTCCCTTTATAACTGAGAGTTGTTGAAGGAGAGCTTCTTGCCCCAATATGAAGCAGTTGACGAAACTGAGGTAGAGTTTTGGCACACAAAGAGAAGATGAGGCCTCCTCAGGGACTGGTAATGTAAAGTGAATGTTGTCCGCAGCCATTATCACCGCACTTGGACTGTCACGCCAACTAGCTTTATTAGACTGTATCCTTGAGACAGTAAAGTCAGCCTTCTCAAGCTGTTTCAGTTTACAGATGTTTAGGGATACACATTTTAGCTTGAAGCATTTCACCATATGCAGCAACCTAAGCTTAGAGAACTTCTCGATCCACCCAGGAACCTCTTCAATCCCTGTATTGTTTAGATAGAGCTTTAAGATGTTGGTAGATATATCAGGAAATTTTTTTAGCCCTGAGCATCCATTAAGATTGAGTACTTCAAGGGATCCGAGGTTCATTTCGAGTGGGAGAGTTTCCAGATTTGTGCATCTTGTAATGCTCAAATCTGTCAGCTGATTGAGATTCTGGATGGAGGAAGGAAGCTCTACCAAAGTTGGGATATCCGAGAGAGACAACCTCTTCAAAGAGGGAGACACCATGGTCATGAGGGGAGTAAGCGGCTGAACCAAAAAAAAACAGTGTAGTGATGTTAAGCTCAAACTTCAAATGAAACTTAAAAGTGTTGTTATGGTAAATTGAGAAGCACAAAAAAAAAACAGTAAAACAAAAACAACTATTCTGTCTAGTTTTTCATTTGCAAAACTGTAGCATTTAGGTTTGCGACTTCCGAATTAAAAAAAAAAACAACTTAAATTTTATTAGGAAAATGTTATATATATATCGCCAAATCGTATAGAAACGGAGCTTAATTAGTTGAAAATTCTTTGTATACCAAATTATTTTAATATATAAAACATATATTATAAAGGGAAATTATATACACTGGATCGTTATACTATATACTTCATTATACTTTGTTAAAAAAATATGGGTGATGTTTAAGTCTCTGGATGCCATGAGAAACTATTAAAAAAATCTTAGAAAAAAGAAAATCATAATCTTTTTTTGAAGTTTTAAAACTTCTTGAACATTTTTAAAAAGCGTTCAAACAATGGCGTATGGGTATGTTATCTAACCAAAGGCTATATTTGCAAGTCAGAGATAAACATAATATTTCAATCTTTGTTACTAAAACATACATACCTGCCCTCTTTCCCACAAGTTCATACTCTTAATTCGCTCCATGTGAAGACTAACGAGATTCCGAAGACGAAGATTGGAAGGGATTTGCTCAATGGTTGTTTCGTCAAGATTGAGAAAGAAGATGTTGGTTGAAATATTAGGAAAACTGTTCAACTGTGAGCATTTTCTTAGATCTAGGCTATATAGAGATTGGAGGTTAATGCCGGTGGGAAGAGAGTTTAGATTTCTGCATCCTGACATTTCCAATATCTCAAGTTTATTGAGATTTTTAATAGATAAAGGAAGATCCACCAAACTCGAGCAACCGTTGAGATAAAGTGTCTTGAGATTAGTAGCCATAGAAAGATCTGGGATCTCTTTCAAGTCTTCAGATCCCGACAAATTCATATCTTTGAGAAATGTAAGTGACTGAAAGAAAGAAAGAAAGGTAAGTTACACATTAGGTGAGAGGAATGTATCAAAAATGTACATAAGAATTTTAACAATTTTACTAAAAAATACTTACCCCAATACCTTCCCACAGCTTCTCAAGCTTGCTCCCTTCCATTTTGAGCTTAACGAGATATTTAGGATAAAATTTAGAAGGCATGCATCTCATCGGGAATCTGTTCCAACTCAGTAATCTGAGTTTAGGGGGCAAATACTCCAAGCCTTCAAGAAAGTGCAATCTGTCTTCTTTTTCTAACATCCTTCGCTTTGTGTAAATATTTAGAAATTGGAGATTACGCATCCCTTTGAAAGCACTATAATGTACATGCAGCTCATCAATTTCATCTGTATCCAGTGATATACCCAAAACATTTTTAGTACCCTGAAAAGATAATAAACAAGAAAGAGAAACAAAACCATTAGCTTAACAAGTGCTTACAATTCCTCGTTATATGAAGAGTGTACTTAAAAAACATTACCGTGTTATGTTCAAGTACTTCACAAATATCCTTTGAATCCATAAGGAATTCCCGTTCTCCAGGCTCATTGGACTGTGTACGGACGATCTCCTTACCCATTTCTTGAAGCAAATGGTGCATCTCCACAGTATACCTTCTTATACGTATGAGAGACTTCTCATTGAGGTTTTTAAGTCCGATATTAACATCCAAGTCACTCTCTGCTAGCAACTGTTTGATGTCATTGACTCCCGCGTAGTTGAAAAGACAAGCGATGTGACGAAATATTGCTTTGTCTTTTTTGTTATTTAATCCATCGTAGCCGACTCTTAGTGTCTTCTCAATGTTTCCATCTATACCTTTTCGAAGCCTCAACAACATATCCATCCAATCCTCTTCATCTCTCCCCCGCAAATACGAACCCAAAACATTAAGACCCAAAGGAAGACTATCGACATGCGTTACCACTTCAGAAGCAAACTCCATGAAACCATGTGGAGGAGAGTTTTGCCTGAAAGCATATCGACATAACATCTTAAGAGCTATTTTTTCAGATGGGAGACAGACCTCGTATACAAGATCAATCCCATGAGCCCTTAAAATATGTTTATCCTTTGTAACTACAACGATTCTGCTTCCACATCCAAACCATTGAGTTTGACCAGCTAAGGCATCTAGCACTACTTGATCATCCAAATCATCGATAAAGATAAGAACTTTATGATGTTTCAGCCTCTCTCCTACTGCACCCAAATGATCTATCTTTATGTCTTCTCTATCTAGAATTTCACATAGGAAGTTTCTTTGCAAATGCAACTTCATGTTATAGTCATCCGGGTTGCTTCTACTATCAATTTCCTTACTCTTAGATATGAAAGCTTTATCTATGAAAACACTACTTTGGAAATGACGCTTGAGTCGACCAAATAGAGCTCTTGCAATGGTAGTCTTGCCAATTCCTGAGGAACCCCATATCCCAACAATCCTCACTTCCTCACATTCCATATTCAACAATACACTCATTTTAGCGATATGATCTTCAATGTTGTCAAAGTCGTCAAAATCCTTTGATGTAGTTGACAGCAGTTGATCCAAAACATCATTGGCAATTCGTTCAATCATTTTTGCTTCGTTTTCCCTAACAAGGAGAACGACCATTTGACAATCATGAAACAAGTATGAATACTCAAATATCAAGTAGGAACACTTTTATCTCAATAAATATAAGCACAAGTAAAGATTCATAAGGTTAATTGGTACCAGTTCCGAGAGTGATATCCGTGGATATTAGCAACATCGGTCAACGCTTGCTTCCATTGATTTTTCACTTCCTCTGTTTTGTTAAGGCAAGTCTTCTCGAACACCTCTCCGAAATCTCCTGTCTGTTTCCTGACATGAGAAGGATCCAACCTATAGAAGACCGGCATCACAAGTTGGCCGAAATCTTCCTTACATCTCTTGATCTCCAGCAACTCGTTAAGGCACCAGCTTGAAGATGCGTAGTTTTTCGAGAACACAATGACCGCGATCCTCGAATCTCTTATCGCTTGTTCAAGCTCGGGGCCAATGGACTGGCTTCTCTTGATTTCGCTGTCTTTGAAAGCACTGATCAATTTGCGATCGAGCTCCTTTAGAAAGTGGCTGAGGAAGTTTTTACGGACGTCTTCCCCGCTGAAGCTTGGGAAAACATCGAATACCCAATTACGTGAAGAGGCCATTAGATCATTAATATGTTTCTAAGGAAGTAACAAGCCGAAGAACACAATAAGTGGAAGTCGAGAGGACGAACTCAAAAGAAACTAGAGCACATAATCGTCCTTTTGAACTCATATCATGTCACCAAGTTTGGTAAATTTCATGGAAAAGATAACGAAACTTGTTGGATGATTCTTTCAATATGGGTTTATTTAGTCCCACGGCCAATCAAATCTACCTGCTACGGGAGCAAGCGAGTCATCAGAAGCTAAATCTGATCGCGTCAAAAGTTTGAAAATTGAAACTTTCCAAAGTCACTTTTCTACCAATATACTATAGAGTATTTGCATTCACGGACAATTATTTTCTGGTTACGTGGACGTAGATATTTTCGTCCAACATTCTTTTTTTTTTTAATTTTATGTGCAGATCTAATTTATTAAACAGAGATTAGAGTTTTTTTATTTATTTTGGGTTTAGGTTTTATTTTTGTTAAAGATTTTATTTAATAAATTAGACGTCTAAATAAAAAATAATATATCACGAAAAAATCATTCATTATGTAACCTTTAGTAATAGTTACTTAGCCTATGTTGCCATTTACATTGGTTCTTCCGCTTTCTGCTTCTCTCTTGTAGACGTACACAGCTGTCTCCAAACTAGTCAGTCTCATGGCCTCCATCATTAACAATATTGTCTTCATCCTCTTCACAAGCATTTGGATTACTTAGTTGGTTCTTCGGCGAGTCGTATACCCCATCCTTTTAATCTGAACGTAGAGTCCATTCTATTACTTATATGAAGTTGTATATCCACGTGATCGTAGTTCAGTTGAGCTAGAGGAGCACTGTCTTTGTTTAGAGGGATACGGCTGTCCAATATAAACAGATGACTACCCTTCTTAGCTGTCTCGAAGAGATGTTGCTGGCCAAAGGAATCAAAACTGTTCCCAACTCTGCCTTTGAACCGACAAGTGACATGGATATATACTGCATTACCATATGTGGGCACAGAGTCGAAAATAACCACCGCGCAAGCCCTAAATCGGAAGAATGGCTGGGAGAGAGGGCTGTGAAGTAGAGGGATGGTTAGAGAAGAGGAGGTTCCAGTTGTACGGTGAGTGAAATACGAAGGAACTTCTTCACCTGACAACATCATAGAATTGAAGATAATTGATCGTTGGTGAAGGAGAGCTTCTGGTTCCATGTTGAAGCAGACGAAAGTGAAGCAGCCTTTTAGGAAAAAATCATCTGGTAGCGAAGAAGAAGAAGCCTCGTCAGGGAGCTTAGAGTAAATATCGTCTGTTGCCATTGCCACCTCACTTGGACTATCAATCCAGCTCGCTTCAGTCAATTCCCCACAGTTTGAAAAGTCAACTCTCCCAAGTTCTTTCAGTTTATAAATGTTAGAGGATACACGTAGTAAGTTGTTGCAATTCTCCATAGTTAGGTATTTGAGCTTAGAGAAGTTCTTGATCCACCAAGGAACCTCTTCAATCCCTGTGTGGGCTAGATCGAGCAATGAGATGTTGGTTGAAATATCAGGAAAACTCTTCAACCGTGAGCATCCCGTCAAATTAAGTTCAAAGAGAGATTGGAGGTTGATTCCGGTGGGAAGGGTCTCAAGATTTTTGCAGTCTTTAATGCTCAACACCTCCAGATTAAAGAAATTCTTGATAGAGGAAGGAAGCTCCACCAAACTTGGGATATCCGAGAGAACCAATATTTCTAAAGTCGGAGACAGCATCGTCATGAGAGGTGTAAGCGGCTGAACCAAAAAAAATAAATAAATTTACAAATGTTAAATGAAATTATACATTATTTTGGGTTGTCACAAGTTTTTTCTCTAAGTTTTTTGAAAATTCAATTTTCTCCAAGTTAAAAGGATAAAAGAACTCTAAAAAAAATACATGATCAATTAGCATCAAGCAGGTGGCAGCATTTGATTGTTGTTTCTTACTTTAAAAAATAGGTTTTTGACTTACGATCTATACTATATAATATATGTCAACAATCATAATGGTACTAGACAAATACTACTTTTTCTCTGGAATTTTTCTGTTTTCACATCGTTTTAAGAAATTCAACCTAGGAAGAATAATTTGTTATAAAAGCGTTAGTCAAATAAATGTTGGAAAAAAAGGTAAGGTTAAGTACATACCTGCTCTCTTTTCCACAATTTCTCAATCTTCATTCTACACATGCTAAGAATACTAAGATTCTCTAGATGCAGGTTCGAAGGGAATTCTCCAATTCCTGTTTCGCTTAGACGGAGCACTGAGATGTTGGTTGAGATATCAGGAAAAAACTTCAACCGTGAGCATCCACTGAGGTCTAGTGAATCAAGAGATTGGAGATTGATTCCGGTGGGAAGAGTCTCCAGATTACTGCATCCTGACATAACCAATTTTTTCAGCTTATTGAGATACTTAATACATGAAGGAAGCTCCACCAAATTTGAGCAATAGCAAAGATCAACTGTCTCAAGATTGGTGGCCATCGAAAGATCTGGGATTTCTTTCAGACTTCTCGAGCTTTGCAAATTGAGATGCTTGAGCCCTTTAAGAGACTGAAATAAAAGCTAGTTACACATAACTTGAAAGGCACCTCATCTAAAAATTAATATAAGCATCCTCATATATATCGATACTAAAGTAATGTTATCATTTTGTGTAAAACCTACCTGAACTCCTTCCCACAACTTCTCGAGTTTGCTCTCCAACATTTCCAGCTTAACGAGGTTTTCAGGACGAAAGTTAGAAGGCAGACCTCGCAATGGGTATCCGTCCAACCTCAATAATCTAAGTTTAGGGGGCAAATAGTCGAAGCCTTCAGGTAAGTGCCATCTCACTTCTTTCCTCTTGTCTTGTTTCTTAGTGTGAATTTTTAGAAAACGGAGATTGCACATCCCTCTGAAGGCTTCCTTATGTATCCGCAAAACATCAATCTCATCCATATCCAATGTTATACCTAGAACCTTTTTAGTACCCTGAGATTATAATATCAATACAATTTAATAAAAATCTTATAGAGTGAGATTTATGAAGAGCACCAAAGAACTTACAGTGTTATCTTCAAGTAAATTGCATATGTCCTTCGAATCCACAAGGAATTCCCGTTCTCCAGGCTCATTGGACTGTGAACGGACGATCTCTTTACCCATATCTTGTAGCAAACGGTGCATCTCAACAGTATTCCCTCTTACATGTACAAGAGACTTGTCAACAAGGGTTTTAAACCCAATATTAACATCCAAGTCACTATCTGCTAGTAGCAGCTTGATGTCACTGATTTTCTCACCATTGAAAAGACATGAAATGTGACGAAATATCGTTTCATCATTTTTGTTGTTTAACCCGTCATAGGTGACTCTTAATGTCCTCTCAATTTTTCCATTAAGCCTATTACGAAGGCTAGGGATCATATCCATCCAGTCCTCTTTGTCCCTACCCCGTAAATAAGAGCCCAAAACCTTAAGACCCAAAGGAAGATTACCGGCACACAATGCAACTTCTGAAGCAAGCTCTGCAAAACCATCAGGCGGAGAGTTTTGCCTGAAAGCAGATCTACACAACATTTGAAGAGCAAGCTCTTTAGATGGGAGACAGACCTCATAAATATGGGCAATCCCATGGGCCCTTAAAAAATGTTTATCTTTTGTAATCACAATAATTCTGCTCCCACATCCAAACCAGTGAGTTTGACCAGCCAGAGTATCGAGCACCACTTGATCATCTAAATCATCAATAAAGATAAGAACTTTCTGGTTCTTTAGCCTCTCTTCCACTGCAGCTAAACAATCTATCCTTATGTCTTTTTTATCTAGAATTTCAGACAAGAAACTTCTTAGCAAATGCAACTTCATGTTATAGTCGTCTGGATTGGCTCTATTATAAATTTCCATACTCTTAGATACGAAAGCTCTGTCTATGAAAACACTACATTGGAACCGACGAGAGAGTTGACTATACAGAGCTCTTGCAATGGTAGTCTTACCGATTCCTGAGGAGCCCCATATCCCAACCATCCTCACCTCCTCAGATTCTAAATGCAATAAGACACTCATCTCTGCAATATGATCTTCCATTCCAACAAAGTCATCAAAATCCTTCGATGGAGCTAAATTCAGTTTACCCAAAACATCACTGGCAATTGCTTCAATCATTTTTGCTTCGTTATGCCTAACAATGTGAAACATCGTTTGAGACACACGAAACAACAAGTATCAATTGTCACATGTCAGGGTATATAAGAAAAAATAATGGGTATATAAAGAAGTATTACCAGTTCTGTGAATGATATCCTACGACATTTGCTACATCGGTCAACGATTGTCGCCAAAGTTTTGTTTGCTCCTCTGTTTTTTTCTGACAAGTCTTAGCAAAAGCCTTTCCAAAATTTCCGGTTTGTCTCCTGACGTGAGATGGATCTAAACCGTAGAAAATGGGCATAACCAGTTGACCCGATTCTTCTTTGCATTTCATGATCTCCACCAACTCATCCAAGCACCAGGTGGAAGATGAGTATTTTTCCGAAAACACTACCACAGCGATCCTCGAATCCCTAATCGCCTGTTTAAGTTCAGGATCGAGCGACCGGCTTCTCTCAATCTCATTGTCTTTGAAAGCAGTGATCAATTTTCGATCAAGCTCCTTGAGAAAGTGGCTGAGGAAGGTTTTGCGGATGTCTTCCCCACTGAAGCTCGGGAAGACGTCGTAAACCCAATTGCGAGAAGTGGATGAAGAAGAAGATGAAGGAGCCATAAGAGAGAGAGAGAGAGAGAGAGTGTGGAGGAAACTAATTGTCAGAAGAAGAACCACTTATTAGTGATTTAGATTCTGAGAAGAAAATCGGAGGAGAAAGTTTCGTCGTGACTAGCAATTTCACCATTGTTTTGCTAGTCGAGCGAGAGAACTCAGAGAAGTTTCCTAATCGTTTGATTTAATCAAGGCCATCTTTGATTGCCTCTTTCCTTGCACTACTTTCTCATTTGTTTTATTTTTTGAGCGGTTGCTCAAGTCCTCAATTGTCATTTCTTAGACTTTTTCAAATTTAATTGTTTTTTTTTCCTCTCTTTTTTTCTGTGTTCTTTTGGTCATGTAGTTGTGTTGTATTCAGCAAACTTTATAAAATTTCAATTGAAATGAGCAAATAGTATAACAACAACAAATACAATGGAGAATCGACTAAAAACTGTAGCTAAGTTGTAGAGAATTTAAAATCTTAAAGAAAGCCGAAATGTTTCAATCTTTACTCTACAAAAGAAGCTGGTTCATGGTTATTTGGATCATCGAGATTCTGAAAATCTAGAGATTCGACTCAATGAACAGAAGAGGAGGCCAGACTGAAATCTCAATGGGCAGAGAGGTAGCTCCAGTCAACGTCCCTTTCAATCTGGAAAGTCAATTATTTTTCTGAAACGTAGAGTTAGCAGTTAGCACTACTCATATGTCTTTGTTTAGAGGAATACAACAAGATGACTACCTTTCTTGGACGCCAAGAAGCTATGTAGCTGATTAGGGGAATCAAAGTCTCTCCCAAGTCTGCCTTTGAACTGATATGTACTTCTATTTGAGAAACGCTGGGCAGAGAGATGAAACCAATCACAGTGCAAGACCAAAATCTGAAGAATTGTTGACAGAGAGGGGTCTGAAGTAGAGGAATGGCCAGAGAGGAAAAAGTTCTAGTAGTTTGGTGTGAAGGCATTTCTTCACCTGGAAAGATTAAATTGTTGGAGGAAAACTGCTTGTTGGTGAAGGAATTTGATATTGACTCTTGGTGATTCAGGAAAATAAAATCAAAAAGGAAGTGAAGGCTCACTTTTTTGTCGTAATAATTGAGCATAGCAGCAGCAGAGTGGTAACTAGCAAACAGGTGTTTCCTCCTTTTAACTTAATCACCGCCACACAAGTCACAACCATGTTTAGGAGCCTCTTATCCTTCGATTGCCATCTGATTTTTTGTCAAGATTAAGATTTTGACCTGAGCTTCTCACATCACATGCCAAAGTTTGAAACTTCTCAAGTCATTATTCTACCAATAATCCCCACAAGAACACGCCCCATCCTTAAAATGATGAAACCGAGACGAATCCCTTAAAACAATCTCACGTCCCACAACTCTTGTGATGAGCTTAATCACTGCGTGACAATCTTCACAAACCCGTAGATTCTTCATCACTGTGACTGTACTTCCTTCAACTGTATTAATCAACCCAAACGCAATAGCAAGCCTCTCACTGTGACACCACAACATCTCTTCTTTCTGTTCGTCTTCAACATCATGTAAAGCAGATCTATACTCAGGAACATAGCCAAGCTCCTTCAATTTGTCTCTCAGAAACTCCAATTTCTCATATATGCTCATCAAGCTATCTGGTCGATCACCAGAGAAAAACTCGTGCTTTTTCCCTCTAAGCACAACCCAGCTGCTCCCAGGTTTCTTCAGTATCCCCTTTTGCTTCATCTTAACTCTCAATTTCGATACATTAGACCATCTACCAGCAGAAGCATATATATTCGACAACAAGACATAAGCCGCACTTGATTTCGAGTCTAGCTTAAAAATGGCAGCAGCCGCTTTCTCGGCTCTGTCTACATCAGAATGCATCCTACAAGCACTGAGTAAAGCCTGCCAAACCATTTCATTAGGTTTCACGAGCATGCTGTCGATAAGCTCATCTGCTTCTTTCAATTCCCCGCATCTTCCCAAGATATCTACCATACAAGTGTAGTGTTGAATCTTTCTATCAATATGATTTGATCCGCTTGACATGTAATCAAACAGCTTTCTTCCTTTCTGTAGAAACCCACAATGGCTACAAGCAGAAAGCAAGCCAGTGAAAGTGATCTCGTCTGGCTTTATGTTTAAGCGAATCATTTGGCCGAATATTACAAACGCCCACTTTCCACGCCCGTGCTGCGCGCAGCCGACAATAATGGAATTCCACGAGACAATGCTCTTCTTCAAGATGTCTGTGAACACCGAAACAGCGTCGATTGCATTTCCACAGTCACTGTACATGACAACAAGAGAATTACCTACAAAGCCATCAGTTCCTAAACCTAGTTTCACTGCAACTCCATGCATCTTCCTACCCCAATCCAATGATCCCAAACCAGAGCAAGAGTTTAATCCGCTAGCAAATGTTGATTGATTTGGTAAGATACTGTTTCTTAACATCTCGGAGAAAATACTTAATGCGTTTTCGTGCTTTTTGTTCAGACTATACCCTGACAATAGAGCAGTCCACACAGCAACTTGCTCATGAACCTTCTCGTCAAACACCTTCCGAGAATCCTCTGTTCTTTTGCAGTTTGCATAAAACGTTATGAGCGAAGCAGATACATATTCTTCATATAAAAACCCCAACTTGATGATCAAGCCATGAATTTGTGTACCCATATGAAACGCTGGAGCATTTGCACAGGCTGTGATTACACAAGTGAATGTTCTTGAAGTCGATTTTATGCAACAACCCAACATGTTCTTGAACAAAACAAGAGCTTCTCCGCTCCTCTCATTCTGGTCTAGCCCACAGATCATTGTCGTCCACGAAATCACATTCTTCCGAGGCATCTGTCTAAACAACTTCAAAGCATCATCTACTTTACCAAACTGTAAATACCCATGAACCATCGCGTTCCACGCTGCAATATCTTTCACAGGCATTTGATAAAACAATCTCTCAGCTTGGTCAACCTTACCCGACCTAAAACACCCATTCACCATTGCTGTCCACGAAACCACGCTTCTCTCGGGCATTTCATCGAACAGCTTCACCGCAGTATCCATATCCCCACACTCCACACAACCACTGATCATCGAATTCCATGAGATGACATCTCTCACAGGCATTGCGTCAAACAGATTCAACGCATCAACCAATCTGTTATTCCTGGTGTACCCCGAGATCATCTTGGTGTAAAGATTCACATCCGGAGCTAGAACCTGATTGAAAAGCTCTCGAGCCTCGTCAAGTCTTCGGTTGAACAGGTGACTACATATCAAAGCTTCGCGATTTCGAAGCTCCGTGGCAACTGAGAAACTCCTGCTGCATTTCCCATGGAAGCACGAGACAGCGAAAGCTCGAAACCTGAATCGATGAAAAATGGCTCGATTCACCATTTCTGTAACGGTCACATCCGCGAATAACAATATATGCCCACAAAGCCAAAATCATCGCAACGTCGCGTGTACAATGTTCTCTTGATACACTTTAAAAGTTTTGAACTTTCTAAAGAGTACGCTACGATTCACTTGTCGGGTCTTGACAAAATTCTGTTTATTTGAAGCTTCGATTTCAGTATTGTACTTTGAAGTCCGAAATTGTATCGAATGTCGAATAGATTCTGAATTAATCATATCTTAAAACCAGAATCAAAGTTGTAAAAATCATTCAGACACTCTTCAAAACGCAAAAGAAGTAATAAACTCCGAAATTGTCAACGACAGATAAAAGCAACACTAGATTTTCTTTTACGGCGTTTTTTCATTCGTCTTCCTGGCTACGCAACCTAGCAAGCCTGTTTGTGACAACGATGTCTAGCTGAGAAGCTCTCTCCACAATGGATTTTCTCTTCTTTGTTGAGACATTGTGAGCAATCTCTGCACAGTAAGTCCTGAGAAACCAAACCAAACATACCATGAGAATTTGGCTTCACAATCTCTCAGATCGAGGAAATCCTCAGTGGTGTTTAACTAATTATATATATACACACCTGTTGTGCATCATGAGTAACTCGAGCTCAGTGGTGTTGTGAACAACGAATTTCTTGAATCCGTTGGGGAGATAGTGGCGGGTCTTCTTGTCAGATCCGTAACCGACATTGGGCATCAAGGTGACACCTTTGAACTTTCTTCGAACTCTTGAATCAATACCCTTTGGCCTCCTCCAGCTTTCCTGAACACAGTAACAAACCAAACCGTGTTGGAGACAAAAAGAACCAATACAGAGAGAAAATTCAGCAGATTGTTTGAGAAATGAAATGTCAACAGGGATAAAGTAACAGTACGCTTATCAAACTAAAAGCAAACTGTGTCGCAAGACCTGTAGGAGCTTCATTTTCTGCCCTTAAAAACGAAGTGACCAGAAACAGAAATTGAATTCTGGACACCAGATACCACGGGGCACATACAGATGCAAATGAAGCTAATGAAGATTGAAACAGTCAACAAAGCCTCATCTTTCTTAATTTTCATCACCGATCGTTATGGCAGCATAAAAACATGCTAAGATTAGACTAGCTGTCAAAGAAAAACACTATCAAGATTTGAGACTTCAAAATTTATCAGACTAGGAGTAACCTAAGTTCAATAGTCTAATTAACTCCAGAAAACACAAAACGAATATCTATCACAATATTACATCTGTTAAGGCTCGGAATTTAAAACGTCTGTCATTTCCCTAAGTATCTAAGCTAAATTTTCCGGAAGAACAAAGCTATCAATCTCCAGTAAGTAACGAACAGCCAAAAAGTGGTTACCTTAACGGTGATCCTGCGATCGCTCTGGGGCCTGATGAATTTGGCAGACCTCTTCTTCACGACCTTCTTGGTAAGCAACGGGACCGCCATTTTTGCTCCTTCGTGAGATTTCAAAGGCGTCTCTGCAAACAACAGAAACAAAAACCTTTTATAGGCATACCCTAGGGTTTCTGATTACACACGAATTGGGCTCATGTTGTGGCCTTATCGAATTTCTCTCCCGGGCTTTAAAACTAGAGAAATTGAAATCGTATAGCTTCTTGAAAATTTAGACATTTGGGCTATTAGCCCAATATGTAGAGATTTCTATTTTTTTTTTTCTTTTTTTGGCGAATTCAATATAATAATGATAAATTCATCATAATTCACAATTAATTGAATATGTGAGATTAACTATCATAATAAAAGAAAAACATGCTGAGAATTAATAGATTGTTTTTCTTGCATGGTTAAGTTTTTTACTTGTCAAAATAAAACTAATAATTTGTTAATTGGTCAAGTTCATTTTTTTTTATAGTTGTCTGTTTATTTCATACTAATTTACTAATTTTTACTATTCAGTAATTCACAATCATTAGTATAGTGGATGGTTCAACATGTCTTGTCTTTGTAAAAGCGTTTTTAGATATGAGAAAGAAAAACTAAGGAACATAATATACATGCTCTAAACTGTGGTGTTCATCAAACAAATCTTAGCTGATGAAGAACATTCACTAAGGACTCTGTAAATATCAGAACGGAACTCAAACGAGTTCGGTTCTGACGGTACGGACTCAATCCACTCGTTTTCAACCTTCAGAACATGTGAATTCATCTTCATAACAGCTTCAAACTCAATTTTTCCCTTCAATCTCTTCAGAAACTTCACTGAGAATGTCATTTCAAAGTTCTTGACTTCATATTCTTCGGTCACCTGAATCCCAATCTCTGCTCCTTTTGCGCTCACGAATCCAACGAGCATCGGATTGATGTAATGTTGCGGAGGTTGTGATTTTGTTTCAATGCTATGTACCTATGAAGATGCCAAGAATCCCAAAGCTTAATCCTTTTTACCAAATTTGAAGGAGAAAATCAGAAAGGAGCAAACTTTTCTGGCTATGAGTGGGATCAAATAGATAAAGCGATGGGTTTTAGATACCGATACCTGAAGATGATCGATTCCGAGGCTGGAAAGAGAGTCTGTAATTCCATGTGAAGCAAGGATGCTCAAGACTCCGCCAGAGCCAACCGGGGACTTAAGTATCTCCCATGGAGATTTCATCAAAATCTTGTGCTTTTTCGGTCCCTCTGGTGAGCTACAAACTACTGGAAGGGTTTCTTCTTCAAGAAACCATATCTGGATGTTACAAGAGGAAGAAAATACATGAGTTTCGTTACAATCCAGTAACCGAAATGTAAACCATCCTTGAAGGAATCAAAACGAAGTTCACTATGAATCTTTTTGTAACTATCATGGAAAAGAGCAAGAAAACATATCAAATTAGTAATAATGTAAGAACTTTTTATTATCCCCATGAATCAGACCCTAACCTTTTCTGATTCAAATCCAAAATGATCATTATCCTGAAATAGCTTCTGCAGAGATTCAATGGTATGTTCAGGGGAAACTATGACAAGTGGGACGCAAGCGCGATCTTCTTCCTGCACATAACCCGACAGTTATCCGGTAAAATCATAAGTAAATGTCAGAAAAAAATTCATAGTTTGGTAAATTATGCATCAGCTAACCTTTAGGAATCTCTGCTCATCATCGAGTAGCTTATGAAGGTATGAGACTCCACCATTCTCACCTTCTTGCTGTTCGTTCTCGTGATCATTGAGAACCAAACAAATAGAAACTTTCCCCACAGAGAATAGACTTTTCCCTTGTTGAAGGAAACTGAAATTATTACCCACTTTCTCTTTACTAGCATCAAAACCGAGGCACTCCCGTGATACATTTAGAGTACATTCCGATACTCTAGCTCTCAGCGCATTGATTTCCTCAGTTACGTTCCATCTAATTCACCAAGATGCAAATGAAAAATGAGATAACAGACTTCTCGCAATGGTTCGGGATTTCTTGTAGTTATTTACCTCTTCGATGAGGTCTCGATACTTTGCAAAGCTTTCTGAAGCAGTGTGGAGTTTACGCCAACTATATGATCAGCAAGCAAATTCCTTTGAGACTTTTCTCCGAACCTTAATCCATCAAACACATGCTTTTGCTCCAATTCACATAACTTCTTTTTAGCAGCAATAAGCCGCTTCTGCTGCTTTTTTCTTTCTTTCCATTCCTGAAATGACCAGAACATAAAGTTTAAGAGACCAAGAAAGATGACAATGGAATGGAAAGTTTGTAAAGACTGATCAATATGAAGAGCGCAGAAGAATATGCCTCACAAGCTGTCGCTTTTCTTTCTTGGATCGATCATCTTCTCGCATATTCACCTCGAGGAGTCCCTTCGGGGGAGTTATATACATCTCCCTTCTTTCTAAATCAACATCGGGAACAATTGCATCAACAAAAGGTATCCACACAAGCTGATTGGTCTTTGCACTCCCGTTGCAGACTTCCGTGGATGAATCAAGCAAGACATGTAGAAGATCATTTCCTCCATTGTCGAAAACATTAGCAACAGTTCCAACAAGTTGACCAGTCTCCTGTATAAATATAACTGATTTAGAAAAGAGACTTTTCACATTTTCAACATATCATATAAGAGGCAAAGCCAAATGTACACCTTGAGAAGAACTGTCATGCCTACAAGATCGCGAGAGTAAAACTCTCCTTCATCAAGCTCAGGACGATCATCTTCCTCAGCAAGAAGAGTTGCACCAACGAGCTGTCTCACCTGAAGGAAACGAAACCTCCACAATATGAATTTAACAAATTATCTCAGATTGTTTCTTCTGAATCTCTCATGGATCATTTACACTACCTGATCAACATCGTCTAACCCTCGAAACTTGAGTATCCAACTCTTCTGCGCTGGATGAGGTCTACCTTCAACTAATTCAACCTCGTCAATCTTTTCTTGTCCCATCAATTGTTGTTTTAACCATCTTCTACCAGGCTAGTGAAGTAAAATCATGCCAATGGAAAAGGCAATGTCAAATAATAAAATAAAAACACATACTTTCTACAAACTCTCTCCTTTATAAACACTTTTACCTTAGAGAAACGTAAATCCGGAAAATCGGTGTTTGGTTTAATGCAAATCTCCCCTTGTAGGCCATGAACACCAGACAAGAATCCAACCTCAACCAAATCCAATCCACTGTTATTATTGGTTTCCACAGCTTCCTGAGTAGCTGAAGATCAAAGAACACAGAGAGCCAATCAAAACCAAGATTACAATCAATTCAATCTTCAGTTGCTAAGAGCTCCCAAGAGAAAAAATATGTCGAAAAGAAAAATAACATCCACAGGACCAAATAAACAAATTCACTGGGAAAATTAAGTAGAAGAGATTTATGCAATGAGAACAAGACAGAGAAACCCAAATCGCTGAACAAAATTAGAATCAAAGAAATATTCGATAATCCAGTAACTTCAAAAAAATCCTAAAATTTCCAAAATATTATCAAGTAAACCCAAGAAAAATCAAAACTTAATTACCGGTGCTACGAACGAGGAAGCTGGATTTTCCACGAACTCCCACGAAACTGAAGTGACATCGGGCACGAGACAAAGCCGAGACGGGACGAGATAGTTCGAACCTGAGGAAATGAGGAGAAATACTGGGATTGAAAAGTTGAATTGGTGTAAGAGTGATTGAGGTTGAAGAGCAAAGAAGCGAAGGTTTAAGCATATCTTCTCTTTCTAGACTTCAGTTGCAATGGTGTATGGACATGACCAAGTTTATCTCTTGCGAAAGTCTCTAACTGATGCGGAAGGTTTTGATGGTCGTCTATTGTGTGAGCTCTTGATTTTTTTTGTTTTTTTTTTGTTTTTTCTGGCAATGGTTTCAAAACCAGACAAGACAAAACCAAAATATTTAAATTAACATAATGAATTTCAGTTAATTTGATTCATCGGATTCAGTTGACACAATTGGAGTTATAACAAAATTTGGTATGGGTTCGGAGAGAAGAAATTGGTTTGGTTCGTCTGCCGACCCTAACTTCATAAAAATGTAGAAAGGTTTCTAAGCACCATTGAAGAATTTTTTATGACTGTACAATGGGTTTATTATAATGCAGACTATAAAGGTTGTGGAATAATTGTTACGCTTCCAAAGTCCATGTAGACAGACAGTAGATTAAAGAAACGTTTCTATGAAACTGTGAAAAGATTACTATATACGTTGAGAAAAGAAACGTCTCTAAAGACTCTGCAGAATTCTTTTTCATTAACTGTTGAAAAGGTTACTGACAGAGCTCTGGTTCCTGGAAAATTCACTCAGGACAACATCAAAGATCAACACACTAATGAACTTTAAACCAATCACAGTACATACATGTTAAAACCTAAGAGGAAAAAACACACAAGCCTCGGAAACTGATTAACAAACTTTACTGAAACTGAGTTATATACATATTCATAATCATCTGTGACTTGTGTATGATGTAAGTCTATTATCTACATGAAACAAGGGGGAAAAATAGAAGACAGAAACAAATTTCGGCATTGGGTTAAGTAACAAGCTTTCAGTATACAAGATTACATGGCTTTGATTTAGGCAACCACAGGGTTAGAGAGGAGGGAAATAAGAAACCAGAAGCAAAAAGGAAGCTTGTTAGGCAAAAAAAAGTGACAAGTAAAAATGGATTTAACATACTTACTCGTCATTTCCCTTAAAGCGTATAATATAGTTAAGGTTCGTTACTTCGTTGGATGGTATCTGCACATAAGGCATGCAAAATTATGAAAACTTTGATGAGGATTATATAGACTATATATATATACCATGAGTTTGACCCGATCATCGCATATTCAGTATTCCTCCCACCTCGAAGTATGATTTCTTATCCGAATGTTGCAAAGCCAAGAGGCGAAAAGTAGAATAACTTTGCTCAAAACCTTAAAAACAAACCATATAAGCTGGACGAAGATTCAAGCTCAACTTCTGCATTATTTGAAATAGCTTTCTCTGTGTTTATATGACTGGAAAAAAAGCAGCTAAAAAAAGGGTTTGGATTTACCAGTCCAAGCAAGAATTGCAAGCTTAACTAACACTATAAGAGATGTTCAAAGAGAAGGACATGGATGCAACTGGTGTTAACTTCAAAAATGATTTCACGCAATAAGAACTCATTTATACACATCCATTATCTCATCAGCTTAACCAACTGTACATTTGTAACAAACTGCAAGATTTTCTAGGATCTATCTTGGCAGAGAAGAACCAGTAAAAGAATATGATTTAAGCCCACAACTAGGTCTTCTATTCAGAAGGTTCTAAAAAGCGAGCAAGCAAGGAAAACTTACTCTCACTAGACTCAACAAACTTATTCTTTGGTTACCAAATTAACGACCTAAAAAGAGATATGAGGAACTAAAATTAAGGGCCAACTTATGACTAAAATTCGAAAGGAAAGAAATCAGAATCTGCACTCGAATGTATATAGAGAAAAAGAGAGGGAAGCTCTTATTCCTTGTTACCAAATCTCCTGCCAATGATAGGCCGAACATCATCAGCAACAGCCAAAGTCTCTAAGAAGGGAAGTATAGTAATCAAACCATCATCAGTTGGATCATCATACCAACTTTTGATAGGGATCCCGTTATTTATTTGCAACCTGTACACCTGAAACAAATAAAAAGGACAAAGAGTTAGATGATCAACTGGGAAACCATGAGTGTCCATGTTCACACAAAAAAAGCTTGAAATTTGCAATTTGATAGATATTCTTTAAACAGAGTTGATGGTTGTCAGGTTGTGTCCTTTCATGAAATAGTGTTCTTAGTAAGGGAGTACAGTAAGCATAAAGAAACACCAGACTTCAATGAAAAATGTCAAGATCCATGGCAGATCTCCAGACGAAGTACCTGCGGACAGTTGTCAATTATAGCCACTTTGGCCAAATCAAGACCCAGAACAGTTAAATCCTTGGTGTAAATTCCATCCGAAAGAATGCATGAGTCACGATAAAAACGCTGCGATATGAACTTTCCATCTGGGTCCAATATATCTAGAAGTTGTGATGCATATATGCTGTGGCTAGCCGTGAAGATAACGACATGAAACAACTCTACCACCCTCTCCAAGAACCTGTAAAGGTGTGGCCTTTGTCTCACATAGACCGTGTTCTCTTGCATGTTGAAAAAGACTCTGAAGGAAAAATCGGCAACATTGCAAGATTCCAGAGTCGAATGGACCAAAGTTTCTGCATTTGATAAAAAAGAAATCTGGTAAGTTAAGTAGCAAATCTACCTTAGGTAAGAGAAACAGAAAAGTTTAGCAGTAGACAATCGTACAAATGCTTCACCATATTTCCTCATCATACAATCAATCAAAATGAGAAATAAGTCAGTTCACATTCTGTGTCTAAACATGTTTCAATGTACAACATAAATTTAAAGGAACAACTGTTCTGAAAACTGAGCTCATGATGAGGACTATCGTGAAAGGAAAAGTCGGACTCGGTAAAATTAAATGAGAGAAGTCATACCATCCAAATCAAGGACAAGAGTCACAGCCTTCTTTTTTGGGGTATCCCTAGGCCAATAATTGGATACAACATCCGATAGTTCCGGCTGATTCTTTATAAAAAGCTGAGGATCAAAATCTTCAGCTTGTTCGGATTCAGCATGGTCTGGTTCCATATTGTGTGATCTTGTCCGGTTGAATGCCAGAAATAACTCATGGTTATCGAGGTTAATCCTGCTGTCAACATCTGACTTAACATCATCTGTGTTGGCTGATCCATCTTCTAAGTAAGGTAGTAACATGTACTGCTCAGGGAAGATGTAACGAGGCAAGGGGCTTATTTCGGTGAAAGCATCATTGTTTCCACTCTCATCAAACGGTAAGCTCGCAATAAGAACGTCAGAAATAAAGAAATCAGAAACGTTGCACATTTGGTTGTCAGAGCAAACTTTGTTGCTGCTCTCGTCCCCTCCCCACCTGGGAATTTCCCAGTGCACAGAGTTTCCTGCAGTAAATACTGAAGAAAGAAATCTATCAGATTATTATATATCAAACTAAGGAAAACTTAGATTGAAACTTCACCGGTAACAGATACCTCGATCAGTTCCATCCAGTGCATCATTCAGAACAGGTGAAAATATTGTATCCGAGTTTGACATATAATTGCAAGTCATTTCCTGCACAAGAATAATAAAATGTTACTCATCTAGTATCTGTCAAATACAGGATAGATGAAAGTCAGCTACATATGTCAAATAATTACCATTTTTTCGACAGATTCAGAACCATCAACGGAAGATGCAAACGCCTGAGACTGAGAAGTGTTTTCAACAAGCATTTTAGCGGGCTCATTGGTTTCAGTATCCCGAGCAAAAGTATCCAAACCTGAAGAAACTGGCACAATCATCAGAGAGGGGAAACCAAAGAGGCATGACCAAAAACGATCGATGACACCAGAAGATAATTTACTAAGATGATCTAAGTCAACAATTTGGACACAATACTTTTAATAAGGAAAAAGCTTTACCAAGATGCTGTTTCTCATCGTCATGGCAAGTATGAGTAGCTGTTGTCATGCTTTCCATGTGCCCTGATATTTTGGACAGAGAGCATGAATTTCTTGTTGTTGTTTTATGTTTCTTACAGACACCAAGAACCTTGCTTATCTTGCTCTTCATTTCTATATATGGCATTGGCTCTGTATGTCGAATGATAGCGACCTTGGATCGAGCACATTTAGGAGCAACGATACCTTATTGAAGAATCAAGCCAACAGCAGATGCTGCAAAACAGAGCCCATCACAATCAATCATTTGAATAATCAAACCCAAAATCCAATAAAAAGAAAAAGAAATCTACACGGGATGGAAATGGAATTTCGACTCATGGAGACAAAACTGAGAAGACGAACCAAACCCAAAAGTCAACCTATCAGAAATAGCAAACCCAGATTCTTACAGAGAGAAACCTAATTAAGATTCACAAGTAGGTCTCTTTTCCTGATTCAGTGAGACGTAAGCAAAATCAATGTTACATGCTTCACTAAAACTAGAATTCCAACTCCAAATCAGAGATACACTTACATCGAATCAAGTAATCGTCAAACAAAATTCGATAGCGAAACAACAGTAAAAACAAAAATTGAAAGAAAACAAATATTTCGGCAGAATCAAAATTCAAACATAACCCAAAAAATAACTTACCATAGTCCATAGACAGCTAATCGAAACCAAACCCCAAAAGAAAATTCACAAATTCAAACTCTTTCTCCAGCAAAATTCTGAAAAAAAGGGAATAATACCAGAAAACCCGAATGAAAATGGCAAGTATTTCTAATAAAATCCAACATTTCACGTCGGAATAAGCAAATCAACCACAAAATTAAGAAATCGAAAGTCAAACAACAGAGAAGAAAACAAAATTTTAAAACTAAAAAGAAAAAGTCGAACAGAATTTACAGGAAAAGAGGAAGAAGAAGAAAGCGATCGAAAATTGGAGAACAAGACGAAGACCGACCTGAGAGAAAAGAGAGAGAGCTTCTTCTCTTTTGTTTTTGTGGTCTCTCTCTGGGTTTCTTTCTCTCTCACATAACTTCCACGAACGGTCAATACAGAATTATGACGGCTCTTATTGGATCAAATCGACGGCTACGATTTGTTCCTTTGGTGGGCGCTTCTAATCCAATAATGAACTAACACGTGTGTAGTAAAACCAGCTGGACGACTCACCCACATATTTTGACGCGTGTTCAAGCCCTCGATTTTAAAAACTTTTGATTTTAGATTCGTTTCTAGATTTTGGGGAAAACAGAGAAAATAGACACCAAAATTACGAAAATATTCTGAATATTTAAATTGCTTCAGTCTCGTCCACTGTAATTATCTCGGGTTCTATAATTTAATACTGCATATTTTGATACTCCACATAGTTACCCAAAACTGCTAAATTCGTAAAAATATCAAATGAAACTTAGTTTTTTAATAACATAGATTTTGTCTAAGGCTTTAAGATGATGATGACACATGAACTGATGCAATTATGTGTTCATCAGTATTCCATGGGACTCATATAGAACTGATGGAAGTGTCAGAAGATTGATCTACTTCATTTCCTCCAGATTCTCGACTCTACAAGAAGAGCATGTTCTTAGTAAATTTTCTAAGATGATAACAAAAGAAACAAAATTTGAAGCAAATCAAGTTTGGTTTTTGAAGTAAACCTTTTGAATATCACTTTCTCTGGTGGGGACTTGTGGCATAGCGGGTTTCTGTTCATCACCTTTTGCTTCTCCTTGTAACTGCTGTTGCTGAATATAGAGAAGATACTGCTGCTGTTGCCATTGTTGTTGCTGTTGGAACCACTCTTGTTGTTGTTGCTGGAACCGAATTTGCTGCTGATTTTGTGGTTCTTGGCTCTGTTGCTGTGTATTGAGCTGTTCCGCCTGTTGAGATTGTGGACACTGAGTTCCGGCTTGTGATTGGTACTGTTTGGAAAGCAGCTGCAGAAGATTCTGATCTAGTTGTGGCTGAGAATTCGGATTTGGTTGTGGTTGTTCAGACAGAAGCTGTTGCTGTTGTTGATGATGGTAGTAATTGTAATTGTAATAGTAATACTGTTGCCACATCTGGTTATACGCTTCACTGCTCACCATCTGACCTTCTTGGTGGTCATTACTTTGTACTGTATTCTGAGGAATCTGAGTTTGAGGATAAGCAAAGGCTGTTTGAACCTGAGATGCAGGATCATGATATTGGTACTGCAGAATCTGTGAGATTGAGCTTTGAAATGTCGCTGGATTGTCTGAAGGGGCTACACTCATATGCTGACCAAGAATCTGGTTTTGAGGATAAGCAATGGATGTTTGAACCATTAGATGCATCTGAGATGCAGCGTTCTGACATTGGTTTTGTGGAGTCTGTGAGACTGAGCTTTGTAGGGCTGTTCGATTGTCTGGGGGGGCAACACCCATGTGCTGACCGAGAATTTCTTGCCCAGTTTTGACTGGAGAATACAACATCTGAAGAGGTCTCTCGTGTGAACGATGTCTCGAATCTCTATGATTCTGGCTTAAATCTCTTCTATGGTACCTGTTCTGACCAGCTTGCCCGAGAAACTCTTGGTTTTGGTAACTTTGGGGACTCCTTGAGCCACTAGGTTGGATCTCTATAGCATCTGATTTCACAGTATCAACTGAACTGGACGAGAAGTGAGCTTGTTTAGTGACAAAACCATGTTTTGAAGTGGCTTGGATTGGTAAGCTTACTTCACAAGAGCGTTCACCACCTTCATCCGCCTTTAATCCCATGGACAGAACACTCTGTGACTCACAGAGATTCTCCATCTCTGCAACCTTATTGTTTCCTTCAACTTGAAGTCCTGAAGCCAGAGACCCCAGATTAGGCTCGGCCTTTAAATAGTCAGATCGAACAGCGTCTTTAGATTGGGTACCATCAGAGTGTAGAGGTGATTCTTTCTTTTCTTTCAGGGCCGAAACAACTGTGCTCCCAATGCCTTTGTCTGTTGATAGGTCCTGATTTAAGCACACACGAGTCTTCTCTCTTCTCTGAATCAACTCTCTGAATGACTTCCCCGAAGGACGAGACCCATGTGACTTGGCTCTAGCAGAATGTGGGAATAATTTTATATGTCGACCCAAAGCCTTCCTCACATCATGGATGGTTCCAGAGAGGTCAATAAACTGCTCAAAACAAAGAGCAATAACTAAGTATCCAACACATTATATGCGAACAAGAAATGAGAGAAAATGAAATAGAGAAGGCCACAAGGAAGAAAGGCCATTGATTCTCCTATCTGTAAACGAAACCTTACCTCCATGTATAAATTTGATATCTCTTCCTTATCCTCTGCGCTCAGACCATCGGAGCAATCTCCCTGGTGAGATATTTCTTTATCTATGATAGGATCTAACAAATCCACTTGTCGAGACCCTCCATGAATCATCAAGAGTCTTATAAGCTCCTGTTAGCACAAAGATTAACAGCGATTGAAGCTTCAAAATGTTTATCGACGCTTATAGAACTTCAGAGGAGAAATATGATTTTCAAATGGGGAATTGTGATAAAATGTTTGAAGAGATTCAAAATTCCAGCCATAAACACACCTCAAGAAGTAATTTGCAGTGAGGAACTTTCTCATTGCCCTCTATCAGAATCTGAGCTGCCTCATCAGCACTCTTCGTTATCTAAGAAAAGAAGTAAACCGTCAGATAAAAAAAATTCCAAAATATGCAATACATTGAAGGTAAGGGGTAGTGACCCAAACAGTTCCCAGAGCTCCATATTGTGACATGAAATTGACAGGTAGTTGAAATATAAACCTTCATGGGTCAAAACATTACTTACCATGTACTTGAGACGAGAAAATTGAACATACAACAGTGCGGTGGTTTCTAAATTTTCTTTTCCAATGAGTGTTTTCTTCAGAGCCTCTCTGTATGTAGTCACAGCCGCTTCAAAATTACCCTACATGGAACACCGAATAATTAGATACCCTCAAGCACTGAGTCATCAAAACCAAATGGTACCAAGTAGTGTATCATCCATACCAGACGCTTTTCCATGTTAGCCTTCTTAGTTACATATTCAACAAAACCTAAACCAAGTTCCTCGCCACATCGAGACAGAGCAACAGAAGCAGCAGATGCATCTCCAACGTGTTCCTTGAATCTTGCATTGAATAGATGGATAACAGATGCATTCTACAATGAACATACTAGGGCATCAAGTGCATGTATGATCCTAGTAATTCATCTTCCTTTTTTCCGATTTTATTGATACATTAAAGCAATTGTTATCCCATTTACCTTGACAAAAGTTTGTGATGCTCGAGCCAACGCAAAGTTTGCTAGCTCCCTTCCACCATTGCTTTCAACAAAATCCACATAGCGGAACCAGAAATCAGTGTAATTAGCGCATGGTATTAAGCATCTCTCATAAAGCTTAATAGCCTGCAATTTAAAAATGAAAAAGCTTTAAATATAAACAAGAAAGGAACAAAAGCCAAACTGAACAAGAAACAAAGAAATTTCCCTACCCAGTCAAAGTCCCCATATGTTTCGGCAAAGTTCAAATACGCATGCCAATTGTCCAGCTGATTAATGTCCAACGGATTTACATGAAAATAAGGCCTGTGGATATGCGTCTCAAAGCAACTTATTTTTTTCATCAACTGCCGTGAATCTTGGTAGTACTGTTCTCCAATTGACAAATATGCATGTAGTGCTTTTGACATAGCAGAGCTAGAGGAAGGACCCATCAAGTCTCTTATAACAATAGAGATCTCCTCATCAGTGTGACGTGTAGGGACCAAATCTTCTTCCATGGGGTCTGAAGAAAGGTCTCCATTAACATCTATTCTACATTTAATCTTATCCTTCAAAGAATCTGCAATCTTCCTGAAGCTAAAAAAAAGAACAAGACAAGTTTAATGTAATGGAGAAACAGAAACTTAAGCCACAGGAATCCGAAGTATCAGAACATCATAATTGTCATTATAGAACATCTGTAAAAGGACATACTTCTTGTAATAGAAATGCAACTTTTTGGACGGATGTCTCAGGGTCCGGAGATATATCTGAGCCAATGAACTCCATTGCTTCTGGCCCAAAAGAAATTCTATATATTTGTCCCAAAGAGTGCAGCAAGAATAATCTTTTCCAACAAATGAAAGCCCCCTCTCAAATAATCTGCCAGAATACGTTTATGTAAGGTAATCAGTTCCAAAAATCAGCCTCTGCTTCTCCCCAAACAAAAGATAATAACAACAGATAGAGGAATTGAATTATGGAACCAAATTAGCAGTCCATCATCAACTACATAGTCTGAGCAACTTAAACATTTTCAGCCAAATGGGGAGAATATATAAACTCTACTAGTTAGAGAAAATGCAATGATGAGTAAGATTGTTGTCGAGTTCCAGAATTAAAATGGAAATTTTAAAGAATTGGTTACTCAAAGAACAAACACAAAGCCTACCCAAAATTCAGAAATACCTACTAACATCATGAGGATCTTCATACGCAGCAACAGCGAAAGAGCAATAGTCAAGCCATACAGCTACAGAATAAGTAGCTGCTTGTACTGCTCGTTCGAAAACTTCAACAGCATCTTCTAAAGTGCATAACTGTATCTTATGGTAAGCATATTTCCTCCAATAGCCATGGCATAATGGAAACTCCAGCAAGAAAGCATCGTAAACTAAACATAGCTTCTCAATATCATCCTACAATAGCAAGTTCAAAGATTTTAGTTCCAGAGAAAAAAAAAAAAAAAGAAATTTAGAAATTTTAACAAGAACCCTAATTTAGAATCACGAAATCAGGTACTGTTAAATGGAATGCAACGCAAAGTTTTCAACTTTGCACTGAATGCGACTTACGGGGAACGAATTCTCTATTTCGGAGATTAACAAAGTCCAATCATCAAAATCAAGTCCTCCACTGGAGAAAGTCTCTTGTAGCCTATCGTTATCGAGGAAATCTGCAAACAAAACCAACTCAATGAGCTGTCTTAAGATTCTATTCGCTTCTTCGAGTAATTGCGGAAAGACTCGGCAATGGGGAGAACCCAAAAATGATGCAGAGTGAGAGAGAGAGAGAGAGAGTTAGGGTTTACCAGTAGAGCCGTCTAGTTCTGTAGGCGGAGACATTGGTTCCATACCGGAGACGGCGGTGCTAACCTCCGTAGACACCATTGAAGCGCACGAATTCTTTTTCTCAGACAGGGAATTTCATTCATATGACTGCAATTATTATTTATTAGCCCTTTGATGTGGCCACAATTTAATTTACGCCCCTAATAGTTTGTCACACCCAAATTTGGAGCTGCGTTTCAAATGAATGCGATTATTATTAGCAATACATTTAACCGAAATTTAACTTACACCCAAAATGTTTCTTTATTTTTGTGATACGTCCAAAATTTGGCAGCGTTTTAACGACTAAAGTTATTATTAAATATCCCTTCAAATTTACCCAAAATTTCAATTACACCCAAATGTTTCCTTTATATTTGACACACCCCGAAAGATGGCTAGTTTCGTGTATACCCCAAAAAAGAAAAAACTCAGAGACACCCAAAGACGATATTCGTTAGTTTTGGTTGTGGGTTTATGCAAAGAATAACGAAACAGCCTTATAAGTTTCATCGAGTTTCAGCTTTGTTGGAGCATGTTGCACTTAGATAAACGTTCTTTGACTTCATCCCAAGCTGCATATTGTATTTTCAGAAGGAAAAAAAAAAAAAGATTAAAACAAGGTCAATGAATGTTGAAATGGTAAAAAAGGAAATCAAATATTCAAGAGTTTAACTAAGGGTACCTGGTAAATTTCTGAAATCAGGTTCAATTCCACCACCATTGATGTCCATATGGTTAGGTGTGACATACTTTCCTATTGTCACAACAACTCCTGAACCATCTCGGAGTTCGAAAACCGATTGAATCAAACCCTGAAACCCATCATTCAATCCATAAGAAGATAAGCACACACATTTTTTAATCGATATATTCGTTATAAAACTATGAAGACTATGGAATAACCTTTCCGTAAGTTCTTTCGCCAACAAGAACTGCTTTACAGTTATCATGAAGTGCAGAGGCCACCTGTAGAAAACAGACAAATCATTTCGTTTAATGATCTAAAAGAAGACGAGGGTCAGTGGCTTATCGATGGAGATCACGCACAATTTCACTAGCACTTGCTGTTCTGTTATTTACCATTACCTGCCACAATGATAAGGATTCTAATCAGCTCATGATGCAAAAAAAGCACTAAAGTGTGAAAGACTAAATGGCTTACATGATGCATCACATACAATAAGTGGGGCAGTGATCAACGGTTTTCTATCTGCAAGAACAGTTTTTTGAGCCTCAGTGTCTCTCCCAGCTGTATATATTACCTGTTATGCAACGGAAACATACAACATGAATTTTAGTAAATTGCGATGGATTTCTTCATGTAGTTGAAGTAATCTAATTTGTTTACTATTCCTATAAAACGATAGCAAATGTTCCAAATGGGTGATTTACCGTATCCCCTTCATCTAGGAACAGCTTAGCAGTTTCTATTCCAGCCTGAAATAACCAAAACCGAGAAACGCGGGCTAAGTGAAAGAACCAAGTGCCTGTAAAGCATTTTTGGGAAGATACAGTCTTAAGTTACAGTTGTAGACTGAACCTGCACAAGTCCACCAAGGTTATCTCTAAGATCCATTACGAAATAAGATGCACCCTTGTCTTGGAGTCGTTTCATTGCTGCAAATAATGAAAAATGGTAAGAACAAACACAATTACATAAAAGGATGGAACCGCAAACTGAAAACTTGGATGTGACAGGACAACACATGAAAAGGATTACCAATCACCAAATCTTTTCTAGCCAGAGCATTGAACTCTTTCAGGCGAATATACCCCACAGAGATTTTTCCGTTGTCAACTTTTTCCAACCGATAAGAGACTGGGGTCAGTGCACTAACTTGTCTCTGGACTTTAATTGACTTAACAGGTCCACAGTTCCCATGCTTCACCTGCAATATGCATAAACTACATAAATCTTCAGTCCAAACTTAAATCAAGTTGTAATGTAATTAGTTTGTATATAATTAAGAATGATAACCTTGAGAACCACATAAGTTTTACTAGGGCCTTGTAACAAAGATGATACTTCAAATGATGATTTCCCACTAACATCCATTCCATTGACAGCAAGAATTTCATCTCCCTAGCAAGAGAAAGGCACTGCACATTTTGAGCTAAACCAGCAGCGAACAAAACTACTAGAAAAAAACTAGACGGTTTTTAACCTGTTTTACGCCAGCAATGTCAGCAGGACCATCCAATACAAGACCAAGAACCTTCAGCTTTACATTTCTACCATCATCAGAAACTTCTCTAAGGTTTACTCCAATACCGGTGATGTCATACTTTGACATCCTAGAAAACTTCAAACAAGTGACACAAACAAAGACATATTTAATTGAGAGACAACTCAAGATTCCTTCCTCTATCAATCAAAATTCATAGATCCAAGTGCTGAATGTAGAGAACAAAAACCTCATCCGGTGAGAGGAATCGAGTGTATTGGTCACCCAAACTGGCTAACATTTTCTTAATCACCTCATGAGCCTTTGATCTACTCTTAATTGGACTAGCCAATATATCTTCCCTCTGTTTCTGCAAAGTAACAACAACAGAAAAAAAATTCAATCTTTACACATAAAAGTGTCTTCCTTTATCTACCCATCAAGCTATTCAACATACCCACATGGATGTTTTAACTACCTGCCAAGTTTCAGGAGTCCAGCTATGGCTTCGAGTATCGAGGAAGGCACCATTGACAATCTCCCAAGCTTCTTCAACAATCCCTTCATTAGTTACTAGTTGAGGCCTGACGTCATCATCATCTCGCGTCTCAGTATCAGCTTCTTCCTCGTTAGGGCAATCTTCCGGAGACGAATCGAAGTAATTCAGAGAAGAATCAGGCGATGCCGAAGGCGGATTCAGAGAGAGATAAGGATCAATAGCAGCAGCAACAGAGGAAATCGGCGACGAGAATACGAGAGTGAAGGAGAGAGCTCCGGTTAGGGTTCCGATTACCGATTTTTTGAAAATTTTAGTGAGAGCAGAGTAGTCGAATTGCGACGGAGGTGGATATTCCGGGAAAATTTGCGGCGACAACGGCGTTGATGTGGCGGATAACGGCGACGAAAATGGAAGCAAGAGCCTCATCTTCTTTAACGGTTGGTTTTCAATCCTAACAGATATGTATATTTATATGCTGCCACAGTATTTAGTAATATTTACAAATATATCCTCGTACTTATAACTATTAGATTAAAAATCACTAACTTTTGTAATTTACGTATAACCGACTATAAGAACTTTTGAGTTTTGACCCCCCAAAAAAAACAAACAATTTACTGTAAGCACTTTGACTACAATGTCGATTATTTTCTTCAATAAAGTTTCTAAAATAAATACTTTTATTAATTTGAATTTTTTCTTTTCCATTTCTTTTTTTTTTTTTCTTCTTTTCCATTTCCAAAACCATTATTAAGCCCAAAGATTGAAAGAGAGAACAGAGAGGGAAAAGAAAAAGTGGGTTTCTTGATACTCGAAGCCAGAAGAAGCGAAAGAGATAGAGAGAATCATTTGTGTTCGTTCTTCTGCGTGTAGAATTGCACTGTGAGAAAAAAAAGCTCGACAAGTTTCGGTTACAAATCCGAATTGGGTTTTCCGTTTTCCGGCAAAAATGGGTAGGGGAAGAAAAAAAAACGGCGCGAGAGGCGAAGACAGTAACGTAAACGCCGATGAAATTCCGGCGGAATCGAAAGATGTTGTTCAGAATTTGAAGGAATTCGTGAATGGCTCGGAACAAGAGATTTACGAAATGCTTGTAGAATGCAACATGGACGTTAACGAAGCCGCTTTTCGTCTTCTTACTCCAGGTTTCTTTCAAAAAAAGTTTCTTCCTTTCTTTCTGGGGTTTTGAGTTTTTGAAGTTGTTTGATTGAAAGTAAAGTGAGAAGACGAAACGAAGATGAAAAAAAAACAGAGCATATAAGTTATGGCATTACTATCTCGCTTGTAACATTCATTGTTAAATCCTTGTCTTTTCAGTGATCTAACAAACGGTGAAACTAAGAGAGTGCCAATAAGCTCGGGTAAAGCAGCTCCTCTGTTATCTCAGCCATCTTCTAGGTACCAATCGACTTGGGGTTGTGGTATCTCTGGCCAGGCAACATTTGCTGAGGTTGTGAAGATAAGTTTATGTTCATCGAAAGAGAGTGTAACTAATCCAGTCTCTTGCTCAGCTTCGGTATCCAACCAAAACTTGCGCGATGACCATCATTCTTTTTTCTCTACGCCAATTTTTGAGTCTTTTTCTGGAAGAGATCAACTTGGAGAGCCTGATTCGGTATCCAACCAAAACTTGCGCAATGATGATTGTGGAGGTTCTTTGGAGCATAATCGAAGTGAGATTCTTTTTTCTCTTCTGAAACCTTCTTCGGTATGTTTTCTATTTTTTCTGATAGTGTTGTTTCATGTTCCATTTGTTCCTATGGCAGCCAAAGATCCTTCAGCGTCTGTTGTCACCAGTTTACAGCAACTCTCTATAGAGAATGATGAGCCCGAAGCATCGGTCAAAGCGGATGAACCAAAAGATTTGACGTTTGGTCGTTTTGGTTCTGGGATGAATGGATCACAGTTTGCAGATAATTTGTCAAGGTAAGCCATTTTTAATCTGCTCCCCTCTAGCTTTCTCCATACAAATGCTCTAATGATCTCTCTAAATCTTTTCACAGAGATGTTGAGCACTCTGACGAGGAAAAAGAACTATGGAGTGATATTGATAATGAACGAATGGCATATCAAAACAGTTTCAATGCCTTAAACCATGTTGAGACAGAACCGGAGCAGTATGACACTCATGAGCCTGCTCGAGAAAATCAGTACCAGTCGTCTTCATTTACAGATTTCACATTTGTCAATAGTCTGTGGTTGAATCCTGCGCGGGCTCCTTCAGAACCAAGTCTTCAGATGCAAAGTTTTAATCCCTTCCCCAACGTTATGGTGATGAAAACTGCTACCTTTTATTCCTATATTGCATCTTTAGTTCACCTACATCTCAAGCAAAATCCCCTTTGTTGTGCTTTAAAGTACTCGGCTTTATGTTTATAGGACCAAGAAAGCATACACGAGGGTACCGGATCCTCGGTACTCGGCTATTCCTTTCAACAATCAGTCAATGCCTAGAGAACCCAGCATTACTACTCCATCTTCACTTGGTCGTAGTAAGCCATCGGTTTCCATGAGAGAGGTAACTTTTTTTTTCATAAACCATCACATCTTTAAAACGACTTCTCTTTAAGTCTTAACACCGTGTGTGATTGATTCATATATGTGAAAGTGTAGATGAGGCAATATAAAGTGCAGAAAATAAATGAGACACGAGATTTGTTAACGGGGTTCGGTTTTTCCTACTCCCCGGGACCTCGTCCAGATTTCGAATTCACTAGAACAAGAAAGCAAATACAACCAATTCGCAAACGCGTAACTCAAGCCTAACCCTCTTGACTTACCGCTCTGTTCTACCCTGTGAACTCTTCAGAATAAACTAATCCTGAGCTAAGCTCTACCCAAGCCTAGACTTAAACCCTGTAGAAACTCCACAACAACGTAATACACAAACGGTATCACCAACGGCTCAAGAACTCGATCAGCACAATCTCCACCAAAGACTTGCTCCAAAACGATCAACACATAAACCAACACAACGACGCAGAGCTCACAATCACTCTATGATATTTTTCTGTTTTTATTCTTCTCGGCGTGCGTCTTCATAAAACGGCTCCTCCTTTTTATATTGATAGCCACGACCTCATAACCCTAGAAGCCCTAGGATATCACGTGGATCCTCTCCTAAAATAAAGGAACTTCAACCAATAAGGAAATAATCACATATTTTCTTTTCTTCGTACTGACGCACTTTCTGTCACAGCGTCCGTAGTACACAGACTGGTACAACAGCTTCTCAAACCAGTCAAAAATACACTTACAATCTCCTCCTTTTTGACTAAGTTTTAGAGCACAAGCTCTCAGCAAAAACTCTCCCTTAATCATATATCTTAGCTCAGCTTCCTCTACTACTTCTAGTACTACTCTTTGTACTACTTCAGGACTGCATCAGAAATACTTCATACAACTACATCTTCATTCTCCCCCTTTTTGACTATGCGTGTGAACTCAACATTCCTAACTCCAAGATCATTCTCCCCCCTTGTTTGAGTCACACCATGATCAAAACTAATTGGNTCACACCATGATCAAAACTAATTGGAAAATAATCCTCGCTTACCAAAACGAGGTTGATAGCCCATTACACGCTTCCCATCGAGGTCATTTTTTCTAACCCACATCTTCCTGAACCTCTGACCTTCATAACCAACATCTCG
>OVAY01000293.1:0-69501 GCA_900406395.1 Kernera saxatilis | reverse complement strand
AACTCGTATTTTTTCGCCAAATCTGTAAATTTTGTATTTTTTCGCCAAAACTGTAAAATTGCGTTTTCCTTTCAAAATAGTAAAATTATATTTTCCCCAAAAACTGCAAAATCATGTTTTCCTNTATATTTTCCCCAAAAACTGCAAAATCATGTTTTCCTTCCAAAACTACAAAATTCATATTTGCTTAAGTTTAAAGGAGGGCATTTTGGGAACATTATTCATCTTTAATGGCATTTTTGAAAAGATTTTTGGTTGATGGCATTTTTGAAATGTGGTATTTTAAAAGTGGCATTTCTAGCAATTTCTCAAGAATTAAAGCACATATAAACAAATAGATAAAGGGTCTACCATATAATTTTGCTATAGTTAACTTATACCATATATATTTACAATTAGGTTTAAAATTAATTGGTAGCTTTAGAAATTTTTTTTTTTTTTTAATTGAATGTTAAATTATATTCAAAACAAAAAGCCTGTTTTTACATCAAGTGCTACAAAATTCAGAGCAAAGTATTTAGAGAAGGAAACAAACTATCCTAAGAACGAGTTGCAAACCACGTGGTGAGGGCAGTCTCGTAGTGAGGATCTTGAGCACGGATCGTCTGAATTCGATTCTGAACCGTCTTGTCGATTGTCATGGTCATACGATGAATTGAAATCTTTTTTCCTCCATGCCGCCTACTATTGTTGATAGCAAGCCACGCGATGAAAGTTAACTTGGGAGTTCGGTGTTTCAACCAAACGCCTTTTGACCAGAAAATCTTAGAGGAGTGAACTCTAATCTGATGCCATGTATCATGCAATGAGAACTTTCCTTTAAACACCCCTGTTTTTGAACGCCACACTTGTCTGTCATCTTCTCCAACTGTTCGGTGGCTGCGTGTTTCAGAAATGAGATCTTCTATTTGGTTAAGCAGGTCCACTCGGTGACGTCTCCGTCTATGTGAATCCAGCACCCATGACATCTTCGCATTTGTAGGTATACCGAGATCAATCACTCCACGAGCTCCAATCAGGTTCATTAGTTCACCCAACCCCGACCAATTATCAAGCCAGAACCATGTTGTATCTCCACTCCGGACCTCTACTTTACAGAGTTCTTTTGCAATGTCTCTGTATTTTAACATCTTACGCCAAATCCAAGAGCCTTTCGTCTGAGCCTCTCGTAGAGACCAAATAGAACTATCTCATAAAAGATGATTCCGAGTCCATCGCACCCATAAAGAGTTATTCGCCGAGAGCAATCTCCAGATAAGCTTCAAACAGCACACGTCGTTTACCTCTCGGAGAGGTCTAATACCAATTCCTCTTTCATCTTTAGGTTTACACACATCCGACCACGCCAATTTTGCCTTCCTTGTGCTTAAATCAGATCCTGACATAGGTAAGCCGAACACAGACTTTCAATTTCTTTTATACAACCTCTCGGAAGTCGGAAAGCGGATAACCATAAATTTATGAGGCTTGAAATAACTGATCGAAGCAGCTGCAATCTGTCTGCATAAGATAAGAACCGTGCAGTCCAGGAGCCAATCTTAGCTCGAATCGTTTCCAAGAGTGGGGCATAATCAATGGTAGACATTATCTTAGACAACAAAGGCAAACCAAGATATTTTACTGGCAAGTGTCCTGTGGCAAAGGAAAATCAATCCTGAATTAATGGCCTCTCCGGCGTGGTCATTCCTCCAAAAAACATGGTAGATTTCTCCAAACTAATCTTAAGCCCCGAAATCTTAGCAAACACGTCAAAAACCCCAAGAATTCCTTCCATTGACCTCAATTTTGCATCAGTGAAGACCATAAGATCGTCCGCAAAACAAAGATGTGTAAGTTTGAGATTTTTAAAGCAAGGGTGATAGCCAAATCTTCTCTCAACTCCCGCTCTGTCCAGAAGGTTCGATAAGACATTCATGCACATGACAAATAAGTAAGGCGATAATGAACAACCTTGCCTTAAGCCTCGTTTGCTTTGAAAATAGCCAACCAATTCTCCATTAATTTGAACTGAGAAAGATGGAGTTGTGATGCATAGCATTACCCAATGAATGAACCTTACTGGGAAATTTAGCATCCGAAGCACATTATGAATAAAACTCCATTGTACCGAATCGAAAGCTTTTGAAATGTCTATCTTTATTGCACAGCGGGGAGAAATCTTCAAACTGTGATAATCCTTTACAACTTATGTGGCTAGCAGAACATTTTCCATCAACAACCTCCCCACCACGAACGCCGACTGATTGGATGCAACGAAGTTTGGTAGGATGGTTTTGAGCCGATTGGCCACAATTTTTGAGATCACCTTGTAGATCACATTACAGCAGGAGATTGGTCGATAGTCTTTCATCACCCTAGCCTCCTCCTTTTTCGGAATCAGAGCTAGAATAGTTGAGTTTATCCCCTTTGGCAGAAATCCATTCACAAAGAAAGATTGGATTGCTACTGTAAAATCTTTACCAATCACAATCCACGCAGCCTTAAAGAAATCAGCAGTGTAACCATCAGGACCTGGGGATTTATCCCTTGCCATGGAGAATAAAACCCGCCGCACCTCATCCTCTGTTACCACTGTTACCAGCCTGTCTTTTTCAACCTCAGAACAACGAAAATCCAGTAAATTTGCTAGCTCCTCCGTAGAGATTCCCTCATAATCCCTTGGCTAAAACATGAGAAAATCTTGGAAATGTCTCACTGCTTCAGCTTTTATGTCATCAATCCTTGTAAAACTATCCCCAGTCGGATTTTGTATCTCCCGGATAGTATTTTTTGCCTCCCTCTTCTTTATTGCCCTATGAAAAGCCTTGTTGTCTGGTCTCCCACCTGTAACCAGTGGAGTTTCGCCCTCTGTTTTAAGAAACTTTCCTCCATACCAACAACTCTAGTCCACTGATCCATTGCTTCCATCTCCTCTAACATTTTCTGAGCAGTTGGATTTTGCAAATTTGCGTTTTGTTTGTCACAAAGAGTCTTATATGACTCGTTTGCCCGGCGAGTGAGGTTCCCTAACCGAGTTTTTCCTAGCTCCCGAATCACTGGCTTAAGCAGTTTCAACTTTCTAGCAAGACGATAGATTGCAGAGGTGGAGTGAAAGAGCACCTCCGTTTCCGACCAGTAGTTCTCTAATGTTGTGATGAAATCCGGTAATGTGGATAATACATTTACGAACTTGAAGGGTTTCTTTGCTCTAGACTCCTCAGCGTCAAACATAATCCGACACCTGAGATGATCTGAACAACCACCTGCCTCAAAAACACAATATGCTCTCGGAAAAACTTGCATCCAATGCTCACTAATCAACACACGGTCTAGTTTCTTGCAGATTAGTCCATCACTTCTCTTATTTCCCCAGGTAAATAGAGGCCCCTGAGCATTTAAATCCGACAGAACACAGTGATTTACCAGATTCTAAAAATCTCTAGTTCCTAGAGATATCCCCGAAGATATTTCATATCTTGAGCTCTCCTCTCCTTCTAATATTTCATTAAAATCTCCAAATAGAACCCACTGCTTGTTACCAAACCTCGGATCATTATAAATTCTTGTCAAATCCGCCCATAATTCTCTTCTCTCATCCTCAAAATTTGAGGCATAAATAAATGAACAAAGAAAGTCCTCGTCATGTCCATCCAAAAGTATTGAACAAGTAACAACCTGAGCACTTTTGAAAAGTGGTGTGACCTGAATCCGATCTGACCATACCACCCAAATTCGCCCCAATCTATTGAACTCGTAGTTAGATAAAAAGGACCAATGCGGAAAAACCGAAGAAACAATTGATTGTGCCTTACTTTCCTTGACTCTAGTCTCCAATAAGCACCCAAACTGAAATAGATGTTCATTTACCCAATTTCTTGCCACGGAATGTTTATTCGATTGGTTAAAACCACGCACATTCCAGATTAAACCTGACATTAATGAGATTTTTTGTTGCGTGCTCTCATATTCGTAACACTAGAGGCAGGTGCTCTAATGCTCGGAATAGAAGAGTCGGTTATGAATTTATGGGAAGACTTCGAAGCGCGTGGGAGGGTAGGCCTAGAGCCTTTAAATTCCAGCTGCACTTTTGACGAGATCATCATCTCCTCTTTTTGAATAGTTGAAAACTCTCCTTCTTCTTGCAATTCCCTCTCACTATTCTCCCTTTGTTCGTCATCCTCCTCCTCCTCCTCTGTTTGAAGTAACGAGTATCGTGAGGGCGATACAATATTAGCCTCCCCCTCCTTCTCCAACTTTTTATCCATTTGTCGTCCCAATTTAGACGGCGAAACTTTTTCCCATCCTTGAGTTTCACTTTCTTTTGAGACAACTTCCACCGAAAGATTAGTTTCTGATATTTCTCCTGGTTCTGAAAGAGACTCGGCCCTCTCTGTAATTCTATTTGCATCCCCCACCGCAGCCATTTTTGCCACTATAGCTCCAACATTTATTGACGTTTGAGCTATCACATCCGCCTATGTAGCTACTTCAGATCCTCTAGCCACTATATTCACTGGCACAGTGACCTGCCGAGTTTCCAATTATGAGCTTTCTACTACTGCCGCAGTCATGGGAATAGCAATCTCATCTTTACGCTGAAGTATCAAATTTTCCTTACATTTGCCACACACACATCCGAGTGATGTTCCCATTTCTCACAGATTGTACACCGAGGTGGTAACCATGGGTAGAAGAACTCCACCTGTACCTCTTGATTCTGAAGATTAAACTGAAATGTTTTTGGTAGCTCCTTTCTTAAATCCACTTCAACAAACACCTTTGCCTCCTCAAAGTTTTTACACAGTTCTGTGTCAGGATGAAGTCTCTTTGGCTCCCCCACTACACTAGCGATGAATCCTAATCCTTTCCAAGAGAACAATTGATGAGGTACCTTCTTGAGCGTTATCCACATCGGCATCGTTTTAATCTCCGGCTGTGATTCTTCTAATATTGGACTCCATTTTGATACCACCATGGGAATGTCCGCGATATTCCACATACCTCTACGCAAGACCTTTGATCGTACGGCTGGATCACGAATTCTGAATTTCACCGACGTTGCATCTATAACAAAAACATCTACTCGGATAGTTTTATCTCCCAAAGGCCATATCTTGTTAACAATGACATGAATCTTCGCCACATGTGGAGCTGTTGATAGAAACCGTCCAATGAGGAAATCCTCCCACAACGGCACATCTTCTAAGATATTGATTGGAACCTTTAATCGCCCTGCGTCATCCTCCTCTGCTTTCTCAAAATCAAACTTGCTTAAAATCGGTCGATTCTTAACAACGTTCACCCAAGTCGGTTTGCCTGAATTCACTAAAGATTGAGATGTGTTTGGAGCCATCGTCTCAGTCACCGGAAGCGTGGAGATACCGGCGGCTGTGCCACCGGCATCCATTGCTTGCATTGAAACCTTTGAAACCCTAGTCGCACGAAAAATCGCCCTACTGCTGACGTGGCACGTTATGTTGTCTTGTTTTTAGCTTTAGAAATTTTAAAACAAATTTTAGGTCCAAATCTCAAATAACCACAACTTTCTTCGACAAAAAAATATTAAACTAAAATAAAACTACAATATCACAATATATGTATAAAATAGACCAATATCAATACCAAACATATGTATACATAATCCAAATAAATTATATCAAAATAGATAGAACAATATAATAAAAAATTAACGATATAAAATAATTATGCGTAAAGTCAATCTCTAATTAATTTTGGTTGTGTAGTATTTTTGAAAATAAAAATCTATTGATAATATTTTTAGAAAAAAATTAATAATATTATTTTTGAAAAGAAACTTAAAAATATAATATTTTAAAGTATTTAAAAAAAAAATCTATAAAGAAAATAATTTGAAAGAAATCGACAGTCGAGACCTGATCCTCAGTCTCAGGTACTCTCACCTCTGTTTCTCCTTCCACCACGAGCCTAATCCCTTCCTCTCTCTGCAAAATCAAAATCCCAAACTAGCGAAAAAAGCTTTCTCAAATCGATTACAACAAATCATAATTTGATCATTAGATTAAAGTTTCAATCTTTTTCTTTTGCCCTTCTTTGGGAAGATGTGCTCGTTATCGATGCTGTTCTCGCTCTTGCAATCACCATCTCGCCCTTCGTCGTCGTTTTTATCCACCTATGAACCTAATAAACTCTGTGATTCCTCTCTGAGCTTCCCGTTGAAGATGAAGCCGAGCGGAAGAAACTTGGTTCTGAGAGTTAAAGCTTATGATTCTTCTAATAATCAGCCTTCTGATTCCTCTGCAGATTCCAATGGCACTCGGGTAAAATACTAATTCTGTGGATTGTTTTGGCTTCTGAGTTTTTGATGGAGATTGCCAATGTCGTGTAAATTCCAGTTTTTTAGTGTTATGAACCCTAATTTCGATTCACTGGTTTTTACTTTTTTGATTAGCCCAAAACCAGGAGGGATATTCTATTGGAGTATGTTCAGAATGTGAAGCCGGAGTTTATGGAGTTGTTTGTTAAACGTGCGCCTAAACATGTAAGTTTCTGTTTCATTTTCACAGTGACAATTTGTTCGAGTACTCGGTTCGACTTCGGATCGATTCCTTCGAGTTTCAGATTTTCGGGTTTAGGTCCGTTCGGGTATTTTAAATTTTTGGTTGGTTTCAGTTTCGGGTCGGTGGGCATATGTTGAGAACTAGTAAAGAACCGAATTTCTATAGGGTACCGTTTGGACTGACTACTTTTGTACCCGAAACTACCCAAATGTAACAAAAAAACCGAAATACCCAAAAAATTAGAATTGTATCACCCAAGTGTACAAAGGAGTTAATGAGCTTGGAGAAGACTACTTTTAGAGTTAGGAGCTTATGGTTCTGTGTTATCTTGTAATTGATTATTAGGTGGTTGATGCAATGAGACAAACCGTGACGAATATGATAGGAACGTTGCCTCCACAGTTTTTCGCGGTTACGGTTACCTCTGTGAGTACCTTATGTCTTGCTACAATGTCTTTTTCAAGCCATACATTTTCACAAGTTGTATCCTGTGTTTTATGTTTGTTTGAATTTATGGGTTTTAGGTTGCTGAAAACCTTGCACAGCTGATGATGAGCGTGTTGATGACTGGATATATGTTCAGAAACGCTCAATATCGTCTTGAATTGCAGCAAAGTTTGGAGCAGGTTGCTCTTCCTGAACCACGCGATAAAAAGGTGACATTTTTGAGGTTTTTAAGTTTTGTTTTTCCGATAGCTATGTTTTCTAGAGAAGTCCTGTTGGCCTGTAAATGTATAGATGCCGATGAGAGTTATATGCTTCAGTCTTGAAACTTCTTGCTTCCTCTATGTCTGATAAGCCTTTTGTTAAGCTAGTGTAGGAGCATTGTAATTACTCCAAGAGATTTGCGGCGGATTGTAGCTGACTAGCTGTGTTGAAAGCTGAGCAACTATAGTTGAGTTGGCTAGTTAGAGGTTCCTACCGGGTTTGGTTCGGGTCGGATTTTACCCGAAATACCTGAAATTACCCCGAAAAAAAAACTACTCAAAAGTATTCGAAAGTATCCGAATTATCCGAAAAACAACCCAAACTATACAAAAGTATCCAAAAGTATTCGAGATTATCCGAATTACCAGAAAAATCTGGTAAAAAAAAACTATCCAAACTATTCGAAAGTATCCGAGATACCCGAAGCTAGGTAAAAGGGGTTAATGGGTTTAGTTAGCTTCAGGTTTTTCGAGTACTAGTTCGGGTTTTTCGAGATACCCGAAGTATCTAGCCCTTAAGACCCATTTAGGTATTTATCTAGAACCGAACCCGATCGGGATCATATTTTTCGGGTCGGGTTCAAGTTCGGATTTTTTGTTTGGTTTTTTTTCCCAGCCCTAAGTGTATTGACGATTGGGGGTCTTGGATATTGGTTTGGGCAGTGGTTGAGAGTTAGAGTCTTCTCGTATTAATCAATTCTCTTCTATGGTTGAGCTCTCTGATTAATTGAATAAAGGAGTTTTACGGGTTTAAAACCTATCGACTTATATGTGACACTAGTTTTCTATTTTGGTTAAGCCAGGAGGATGATGAAGACTATGCACCTGGAACTCAAAAGAACGTTTCAGGGGAAGTGATCAGGTGGAACAACGTTTCTGGTCCTGAGAAAATCGATGCGAAAAAGTATATCGAGCTTCTGGAAGCAGAGATCGAAGAACTCAACCGTCAAGTTGGGAGAAAATCCGCGAATGAGCAGAACGAAATCTTGGAGTATCTAAAATCTCTCGAACCACAAAATCTTAAGGCATGAGAAAAAAAATCCATATACTTTCATCAAATTTTAATTGCCACTCAATTTGGAATGCTTTTTGAGTTTTTGTAGGAGCTTACAAGCACTGCAGGCGAAGATGTTGCTGTGGCCATGAATACATTTATCAAGCGGCTTTTAGCTGTGTCAGACTCAGACCCAAAGCAAATGAAGGTTTCTTTCTATATTAACTTCTTTAGCTGAATCTTTTTCCGTGTTGTGTGTTGTTGACTGATATCAATGTTTTTGGGTGGCTACAACAGACGAATGTAACAGAGACGAGCGCAACGGACCTTGCTAAATTGTTGTATTGGCTAATGGTGGTTGGATATAGCATTCGAAATATCGAGGTCCGGTTTGATATGGAGCGTGTGCTTGGTACTCATGCGAAGCTTGCAGAGTTGCCTCCTGGTGAAATTATTTGAAAACCTGGAGGCTTTTTTTCACCCGAAGAACTCAGATTTCAGATGTTGAAAGATTGTTATTGTAGAATGGATCAAACTTAATTTGAGGAGAAAATCAGAGATTGTTTTTTGCTTTGAGAGATCTCCTTCTTCAGATTCACAATTCGAAGACAAAAGCTTCAAGTCTTATCATTAGGCTTGCATAAGGAAATGGACAGGATGATCCACGTTGGTTTGGAGACTACTACGGAGGAAGAGTTATTTAAGCTTAAGATTAGTGTTGACATACGATATAATTTGCAATATATACATTAAAGTAATGTTTACTTGAAAAACAAAAGTAAAACAAATTAGTTTAGGTTAGTCGTTAGAAAATATAGGTTTTGAGTGGTAGCACATTATCATTGTGGTAAAGAGTTTACTGCTTCAGTTACCAATCACAAAACGGTACTGAAAGCGATATTAAAAACATCATTCTCAGTTTTTTTGTATTATTTTTTTCTTACCGCTTATTCTTATTTTTTTGCACTATTATGTTGTAATCGTTTACCGTTTTCGCTCTCCACTAAAACTTGTATCGTTTTAGGTTACCAATTAGACCTATATTGTGATATAATAATAATTTTTTGGAAGATATAGTACGATATTTTGTGGTGAATTGACCTCATGTAAATGAATTTGCATCTTAATCAACAAACAACTAAAATGCATGGAACACATGTGTGTTATCTTCTAAACACATTTTGATGTTTAAGTCAGAAACAAAGACATGGTAAATTCAAAGACTAATTTCCGTTTACGTCAATGTTGTTTTTGGCTCAAATCAAAAGTATGGGTAGTTAATTTGAATTTTTTCGTTGTTGAAGTTGAAAAAAATAGAAACGAGGTGTTTGTTTGTGAATGGTTTTACACTTTGCCAAAATTTTATATTGAAATAGGCCATTTTCCCATCCAACAAAATAAAAAGGTGACCTAATTTGGGTTAGAAGAATCTGTGACTTAGCCTGTCGAATGCGTTTAGGGAGATTTAAGTGCTTTTGTGAGCATATTGGTGATTTTTGTGTGTCATATTATTACTTTTAAGAAAAAAGATTTCATTATGTACTATTATATGAAATATGAGAATATATATATATATAGGTAATATATCATGTCTATTGTAGCTCAACAATTTGTGGATAAAACACCAGCTGAATTTTCTACAAGAATATATATATTTGTTATGACTATGCTTGGGCAAAATAGCAGAAACCCGAAATTCGAACTGAATCCGAATTCGAACCGAGTCGAGAACCGAATGGGTACCCGAAATATAATTATATACCAAAAATATTAATATATTTAGACTTTGATATAAGCTAAGTATTCAAAATTACAATTATAAACCCGAAAATATCAATTACTTTTAGACCAAAATAACCAAAAATACTCAAAATAACTGAAATATATGAAAGTTTTTAGTTATATTTGTCAAAAATATAAGCCTATATTAATCTAATATATATTTGTTGGTACTCAAATAAATCTTACAAGCCTTATTAATCTAATATAAACGTTCGATTAACAAATCAGCCGATTATTATTTTTTTTATGAGAAAATATTCGAATCTAAACCCTAATCACTATTATCTCTGATTTCATCTAAGTAAAACAGGATCATGCAATCATTACAATCTAAAATTTTAATTGAGAATGCTTTTCCGGACATTGTGAATAACCTTGTGATGTTACCATAGAAGTTCTTAAAAGGTAAAACCTAAGGAAAAAACAATTCATTTGATAAAAAAATTGTACTATTGAGTTCACTCATGACAATATTAATAAAAAAAACTCTATATTGTTGATAAAAACCACATTCATGATTTTCGATATTTTAAATAAAGTAAAGCATAATTTTCCTAATAAAATATCTTAAAACAGAAAAAATATTATTCTCAAATAAGCTACATTTTAGTTTAGAAATATAAAGGAACGACGATATTGAAGTTATATCTTACTATATGCATAAAAATAAGATATATCAATATATATTTGTGTGGTTTTAAAAAAATCAATGATCTATTGATCAATTTTGAAATTGCGACTGTTACATGAAAGCTTGTTTTGTAATTAATAATATATTCATTGCTGATGTTCTTAAAATGAGATTGAATATGATTTATTTACATGTTATGTATATATAAAAGACAAGCTATACTACATTAAAGATGGCAAAATGTGATATTATCTTTCCAAAACGACAAAGTATTATAGTCAAACTTATTACATTATTTTGGTTAGTCAAAATTTAGAAACTTCTTGGACTTATTGCTATCTTACCTTAATCGTATTTTGAAATAAAGCTATAAATATAAGACTTTTTATTCACACTAGAGCATCAATACAATTTTTACATCTATAGTTCTTTTGCGATATCGAAACATTCACTATTCTCGAGGTATAACATTATCACTTTCTATCTATTTATTCATCATAAATTTCATTTGTTATTTCTTTTGTGATGCTTGAGTTTAAAATTTTCAGTCACTAGTTATGACATTCATATATTATATCAAATTATAGAGAATTTTGCTCACATCAACAACATTTACTAAGACTTCTATTTATAATCTTATTAGTAAAAATTTCACTCGTTTCGTTTTAAAAAAATATTATGAAATCCAATTATTAAACAAAGAAAATGACTATTTCATTATATGTGAGAATCGACAAATATTGTTGTGATTCCACATATTGGTCATGATTAAGCACAAGCAACCCAACCAATCACTTGAAGCCTCCATAATATTTATATGTTAAGATCTATTATTTTTTTGTTCTCATATGGTTAATATATATCAAACATCCATCCATGAAACTAATAATAATAAAAATATCTCAGATACTTTTCTGTTTAAGAGCTAAAAAAGAAAATAACAAGAAGAATGAATTTCAACCAATGTGCTGCCTGCAAGGTGTTGAAAGAGCCTTGTTCTAAAGAGTATATATTCACACCATATTTTCAATCGACAAACCAATCGAGATTCGAACAGGTGGATAAAATATTTGGAGCTGAAAACATCTATAAATTTTTGAGTAACTTACATCCTGCACAACGTGAAGAAGCTATGCAAGTCATTGTGTTACGAGGCGGAGGCTCGTAGCCGTGACCACATTGCTTGACCTTCAAAGTTGTAGAGATTTTTAAATCGAGGATATTCTTTTTCCGCCAAATTGAGAAATTCTTTCTGTTCTTTTTGCTTATTTTGAGTAAATCTTGTTTTATATCAAAGTTCTAGGTTCTTGACGACGGCTGTAAGTCTCCATGGCTAGACTTTTCTAGATTCTCTTCGTTATTTTCAGTGTGCTCTGTTTGGTGTTATCCTTTCATCTCTAGGTGTATGGAGTTCCAACTTGACAAAGCCTTGCAAGCAATAACGATTGAGAAAGACAAGCCTTTGATTTTGAAAAATAAACACAATATAGTTCTTTTGAGAGGAACGTTAAGAGCATCATGGGTCGGCTTTTGAATCCATGATTCAAAAGATGTCCAACCTTATTCTGGATATGCCTTGTTTATGGAGACTTTATCATCCGGTGCGAGGTGTGGCTCTATCTAATGATAAGTTTATCTTCAACTATGAGGGTGATCTAAATGCTATCTTGGACGTTGGACCTTGGACTTACAATGATTGGAGTATGGTTCTTGAGAGATGGGTGGAAAAGCCACTACATGATTACCGTCAGATCCTGCCATTATTGAATATTGGGATCAGCAACTCCCTTTGAAAGGTCCAACGTCGGAACTGCATATTACAAATAAACTCAATGCATATTATGCAGAAACTCACTACATTATTACACATATATGTGCAAAAACGTTAGAGAGAAAGGAACGACATAGTTTTCCATAGTTTCCATCTACTGTAGACAGAGGCGTCGAAAAAGCTATGTGGATCACGTAGATTCGATTCATGAGATTTGGAGATGCAAATATTAAGGGTAATATTTCGTGCCTTATGAGACTTGTATTCAAAAGGGAAACCGTTCTCTCTCTTAAAAAAAAAAAACCTAAAAAATATAGAGAGGAAAGGAACCTGCACTTAAAAAAAAAAGTAGTCACTCATCACCAAGAAACCCCAACAAATGCCATAGATAAATCTACAGATGAGTTAACTAATGTGAATGCATAGTCTCTGTAGGTTTGAAATTCAGAGTACGGTTGGACTTGTGAAGTTATGAAAAGTATAGTACGAGTGTTCTAACCAATATTCTGTTTTATGTAGTACATCTTTTGATCCTAAGGTTAGTTCTAAAGAATATGTGAGTTCCCAAAGAATATGTGAGTTCCCGGAGAATCGGTCATTTCATATCCGACGTATTGCCATATGTTAAATTCATACCTGAAATTTACCAGTGTGCTTAATCATACACCAACGAACCAAAAATTCAAACTTCATACCTCAACTTTTAATTTTGTGCGAATCCATGCATTTTTTCGGAACACTGTTAAACCCCGTTAAGTTTTGTTGACATGGAATCCACGTGTACTGCAACACCGTTTAAGAGAGAACTCAGAATCGAATTTCCTGAGATAAACGACGTCGTTTGGCCAAAATGAAGGAACTAAAAAAAAAAAAAAATGGCTTCACATCTTCTTCTTCATCATCAAATTCATCTCCATAATCAAACTCAACATCACCTTTGTACCCAGGTTCGCTCCCGTACCCAGATTCGTTGCTCATTGAGTCGATTCCAAAAGCAAATCCAAATCCGGAAGCTTTCTTCTCACCACCAGAATCCCGCCGCTTCTCCGTGAATTCCGCACCTCGCTTACATCCAGGCCCGGCGTTAGGGGAGTGCGAACGGTGCAAAAGCATTGGGTCTCACGAAGTTTATTAATTTTTTTTAAAGGATTTTAGGGGCCAAAATTCTATATTTTTTCATTAATCCGAGCCCAAAATTTGAAATTTATTCATAACTAGAAATATATTGCACCGGGTCCATATGGTTTTTGAGCCGGGCCTGCTTACATCGGAAACCCTTTTCGCTTCCCCAAAAAGCTCTCCACTTGAATATGTACCAACGGTGAAAGAAAAGTCCAAGCAAGTCATGTCATGTGAGTTCCGATTGAACAACATCTCCAAGTTCCGCTCCGATCACTACTCCGACAAAATGCCGCAGCTTCCTCACTTCTAACCGAGATACTTCCTCTACTGTTGTAATTGGAAGCTGAAGTCTTCCCTCCGTTGTCTTTGTCGGCGAGCGAGACGGCTGAGAGCTTCAATGGAGAAAGAAGAAACGAGCAAAATGAGGAATTTAAACTGCGTCGTTTTCTCTTATTTTCAAACCTTTTTCTATGCTTGGAGGTTCTGTTTTGTTTGAGGAAAAACAAAGATCTAAAGTTGATAACATCATATTTTACCCATTTTTACTATTGTTTTAATAGGCTTTTAATAAGTGTTTGGCATGTATTAGTGATTCTAAGGGGTTTTTCTACTGTTTGTAGTCTTAAGAGTATTTACAGGTCTTTTGAAAATGTTGCAAAAAAAAAGCAATTAGACATTTTTTGTTTGTTAGAAGTTTGACATCGCATGGAAAACTTTCCGATGACCAAATTGGACATGAGTTAGCATGCATTTTCAAGTGGTTTGAAATCAATCCAACGGTTCAATCAAAAGTTATACCCTTTACAATGAAGACTTGTCCAACAGACTCGTGAATGAAGCAAGAGCAGTAATGAGAAAGGACACGGAAGAGCCTGGCCGCGGCCAAGGAGTCCATCCCTGTGGCTAAAGGACCCTCCTGGCGCAGCATCTTGTGATCAAAACTCTAAAGAATCTCAATAAAAAGGTAAAACGAAAGCTCGTTTATTATTAAATCTCCAAAAACTTCCCTTCTAGACAAGGAAGACAAAGACTTAAGTAGAACTCTTCTCAAGGTCGGTCACATGTGACTTCCTTAAAGAATTAGGAAAATCTAAATTAAAAGGAAAATATTGCAAAAACAGAGAAAAGGAAATAGACTTGAACATTGTGAAAGTCTATCTAAGAAAACCAAAACAAAGAATAATTGTTAACCAAAATTAAAGATGCTGCTGCATCGCCTCCCCATCGGTCACAACTACTCGTCCCCGCCCGTCCTATCTTTTTTCGATTAGGAAAAACCCTAAACCGACCTAGAAAACTTAGACACCTACAAATACATGTTCTTAAACCTCACTAGGGCACGCCCATGACACATAACAGAAGGCACACACGCCTATCACCATACCACAACTTTGTATCACAAAGAAGATATCTAAAACACCATTCTTCTTTAATATCAATGCCGGAACAATGGAAAATCACCGGAGAAAGAGGAACGATGGGTCTCACTCTTTCGACGAATCTGATCGATTTGAAAGATAACATGTCGAAGATTGTTGGAGAGAATCTAGGATTGCTTGAATAGTGAAACTATTGCTATGGGGATTAAGGAATCACTTAGATACGGATTGTTCTTGGGAACTTTTGCCCGTACATTTGATTTTTCTACTATTAAACCATGTGACGAAGAAGGAGCCGGGTCGGATCGTTTACGGGTCGGGTTAATTTTTAGTTCGGTTTGGTATCAGATTTAGGTGGTTTGATATTGGATTCAGTTATATTATACATTAATATTCTAAATATATTATATGTTATTTTATTTTTTAAATATTCAAATTTTATATGGATTAGATTATAACTCAAATAAATTTTCCAAGCCTATATTTGTTACTTGACAATATGGGAGAAGAACTTATTATTTAAGAACTTGTATACATAAAAATGTTTAACAACAATATAATATGAGAAAATATTGGAAGTGATTAATTTCAGTGAAGAATTATTTCGCAAATGCATATATGTGATTTCAAATTTTATATTCTCTACAAAAGTCATGGTTATTAGTTAATGATTCAAATATTTTATAACTTTTTGTTCGATTTTTTCTTTTACAAAAAATAGATAGAATTTAAATTACTAATCTAACATAAACGTTCAATAAACAAATCAGTCGATTATATTTTCTTTTCGAGAAAATATTTGAATCTAAATTCAAGCTAATCACTATTTTCTCCGATTGCATCTCAGTAAAATAATCATTACAAAGAAAGTTCTTAAAATGATAAAACATAAGACCAAAATAATTCATTAGCTAAAGAATGGTATTGTTGACTTCACTCATGTCAATATCACAAAAACTCTATATCATGAAATATGGATAAGTATAGTGAATCAAACAAACAAACTCTATATCGTTGATAAAAACCACATTTAAGATTTTATATATCTTAAATAAAATAAAACATAATATTTGATATAAAATATCCTAAACGGAAAAAAATTATTATTTCCAAATAAAAATAAATCTCATAACTAAATTAAAGAAAATAACTAAATTTTAGTTTAGAAATGTAAATGAACGACGACATTGAAGTTATGATTTTATTACATGCATAAATATAAGATATCTCAATAAACGATTTGTGTGGTTTTTAAGAAATCAAGGATTTATTGATCATTTTTGAAATTACAATTGTTACATGAAAAATAGCTTTGTAATTAATTATGCATTCATGGCTGATGTTCTTAGAATGAGATTGGATATGTTTACGTACATGATGTATATATAAAAGACAAGCTAAAATTTATTAAAGAAGATAAAATGTATTGTTATCTTGCCAAAACGATGACGTATTGCAATCAAACCTATTACATTATTTTTGTTACTCAAACTTTGGAAACTTCTTGGCTCATTCCTATCTTACCTAAATCGTATTTTGAAACATGGCTATAAATATATAACTTTTTTGCTCACTTTAGGGCATCAATAACATTTTTACATTTATATCACGATATCGAATCATTCAATATTCTTGAGGTATAACATTATCATTTTATATCTATTTATTCGTTGTAAATTTTATTTGTGATTTCTTTTGTGATGCTTGAGTTTAAAAATTTTAGTCATCGATTATTTTATTCGTATATTAGATCAATTTTTGTAGAATTTTTGAAAAATATATATTGTCGCACGATGTTAGAACAAACATTTGTTGCTCATATCCACAATATTTATATGTTTTTGTTTTCATATGGTTAATATGTATCAAATATCCATCAATGAAACTAATAATGATAAAAAATATCTCAGACACTTTTCTGCTTAAGGCTTAAGCAAAAAATAACCAGAAGAATGGCTTCCAACCAATGTGGTGTCTGCAGGGTCTTGGGACTCGATTGTACTCTGGCGTGTATATACGCACCATATTTTCCATCGACAAACCCAACAAGATTCGAATAGGTGGATAGAATATTTGGAGCTGAAACCATCTATAAAATTTTGAGTAATGTAGATCCTTCAGAACGTGAAGATGCTGCCAAGGCATTGTGTTACGAAGCGAAGGCTCGTATCCGTGACCCTATAAACACTACAGAAAACATCTGGAGAGTTTAGAAGAAGAAAGCAAATCGGCAACAAATGAGCTCTCGACCATCATGGGATCCGATAAAGTGCCACAATATTCGAATCTCCCTAAGCCCGATAATATCTCTTTTGCAACCCATGCAGTATGGCAAAAGATAATGAATGAAATTTCTGGAAAGAGAAAAGATCAAGAGATGGTTGATCATCGTGGAGGCGATGATGCATCAACATCCGCTAGACCATCTAATGCTTAAAGAAGCATAAGTGATACTCAACAAATATCCATATTATATTAAATCAATGACCGATCATAATTTAACATAATATGTATTTTTTTTAATTATTTGTGCAACCAAAAATCATATCAATTGTTGTCATTTCGTTTATATTATACATTTCCGTCATAAAACTATGTAATATTCTAAATATATTTTATGTTATTTTATCTTTTAAATATTCAAAATTTATATGGATTACACTATAACTCAAATAAATTTTACAAGCCTATATTTGTTACTTGACAATATGGGCGAAGAACTTGTATACATATAAAATGTTTAACAACAAAATAATATGAGAAAATATTGGAAGTGATTAATTTCAGTGAAGAATTATTTTTCAAATACATATATGTGATTTCAAATTTTATATTCTCTACAAAAGTCATGGTTATTAGTTAATGATTCATATATTTTTATAACTTTTTGTTTGATTTTTTATTTTACAAAAATAGATAGAAATTAAATTACTAATCTAACATAAATGCTCAATAAACAAATCAGTCGATTATATTTTCTTTTCGAGAAAATATTTAAATCTAACTTCAAGCTAATCACTATTTTCTCCGATTGCATCTCAGTAAAATAGGACCATGCAATCATTACAATCTATAATTTTGAGAATGCTTTTCAGGACGTTGTGAGTAACCTTGTGATGATATCAGGGAAGTTCTTAAAATGATAAAACATAGGAACAAAATAATTCATTAGCTAAAGAATGGTACTGTTGGATTCACTCATGTCAATATCACAAAAACTATATATCATTAAATATGGATAAGTATAGTGAATCAAACAAACAAACTCTATATTGTTGATAAAACCACATTTAGGATTTCAGATATCTTTAATAAAATAAAAAACAATCTTCTATATAAAATATCCTAAACGTAAAAAAAAAATACTATTTCCTAAAAAAAAATAATCTCATAACTTAACTAAATTAAAATAAATAACTAAATTTTAGTTTAGAAATAGAAATGAACGACGACATTGAAGTTATGATTTTATTACATGCATAAATATAAGATATCTCAATAAACGATTTGTGTGGTTTTTAATAAATCAAGGATTTATTGATCAATATTCAAATTACAATTGCTACATAAAAAATTGCTTTGTAATTAATTATGCATTCATGGCTAATGTTATTAGAATGAGATTTGATATGATTTATTTGCATGTTGTATATATAAAAGACAAGATAAAATTCATTAAAGAAGACAAAAGGTATTATTATCTTGCCAAAACGACGAAGTATTGCAGTCAAACCTATTACATTATTTTTGTTAGTCAAACTTTGGAAACTTCTTGGATTCCTTCCTATCTTACCTAAATCGTATATTGAAACAAGGCTATAAATATAAAAAAATTTTGCTCACTTTAGGGCATCAGTAACATTTTTACATTTATAGTTTTTTCGCGATATCGAAACATTCAATATTCTCGAGGTATAACATTATCATTTTCTTTCTATTTATTCGTTATAAATTTTCTTTCTTTTGGAGCTGAAAATATCTGTAAAATTTTGAGTAACTTACATCCTTCACAACGTGTAGATGCTGCCAACTCATTGTATTATGAGGCGGAGGCTTGTATTCGTGACTCTATATTTGGTTTTGTTGAATGTACTAGCTACCAAAAAAAAAAATAGAAAGTTTAGAAGAAGAAAGAAAATCGGCAGCAAATGAGCTCTCGACTATCATAGGATCCGATAAAGTGCCACAATATTTGAATCTCCCTAAGCCCGATAATATCTCCTTTTCAACCCATGCAGTTTGGCAAAATAATATTGAATGTAATTTCTGGAAAGAGAAAAGATCAAGAGATGGTTGATCGTCGTGGAGCTGCTGGTGCATCAACATCCACCGGTGCATCAAGATCCGCCTGACTATGTTAGGCTTAAGGAAGCATAAGTGAAACTCATCAAATATCCATATTATATTAAATCAATGATCAATAATAATTTTAATATAATATGTATTTTGTTTTTATATTATTTATGCAACCATAATCATATCAATTATTGTCGTTTCTTTTTTTTTTATTTTTAACATATGATCCTTTATTATATCGTAAAAAGTTGATATAAAAGTTAACAAACCAAAATAGTGGTATATTATATGTTTTATACAAAGGATCATTAAAAAAAAATACTCTTTGATAATTTATCTGCTGCAACATTCTTTTCCTTGTTGACATAACCCAAGGAGGATTGTGGGAGCTTCTTCATCCAACACCGATTATCATAGAGAAGGGTACCTAGAGTTCATAAAACTATGTAATATTCTAAATATATTTTATGTTATTTTATCTTTTAAGTATTCAAATTTTATTTGGATTAGAGTATAACTCAAATAAATTTTACAAGCCTATATTTGTTACTTGAGAATATGCGGAAGAACTTTTTTATTATTTAAGAACTTTTATATATATAAAATGTTGAACAACAAAATAAAATGAGAAAATATTGGAAGCGATTAATTTCAATAAAGACTTATGCTGCAAATACAGATATACGATCTGAAATTTTGTATTTTTTACAAGGTTATGGTTAATTAATGATTCGGATATTTTTATAATTTTTTGTCTCTGATTGCATCTCCGTAAATAGGATCATGGAATCTTTATCTACAATTTTGAGAATGTTTTTGCGGACCTTGTGAGGAGGCTTGTGACAATACTGGAGAAGTTCTGAAAAAGTAAAACTTAAGAACAAAAATAATTCATTTGCTAAAGAATGATAGTGTTGAGGAAATAACATGATTTTATATGTCGTACTATAAATTTTATCATGGTATAAAACGCTATTTGTGAAGACTACATGCCATCTAGTATATTGATTCTATATTAGTTCGTGATTAAATGTACATGTTATTTTGTGTTTGTCAAAATAGCATTATTTAGGCTATCATATCGTAGTTTTCCTAAAATAATATAAATTATCCTTTGCGGCACATAATTCCATACAAAATAACATGATTTTATCTGTTGTAGCATGAATTTTTTTATCGTGGTGTATTATGTTATTAATGAAAAGTACATGTTAAGAAGAAACTGAACGTTCTTCAAAAATCTACAGTGATTCATGATTTTCTTTTTATCGCTATCGGGGTATAACACGCAAAACCAATTTACATTGCAATAACAATGGTGGAGCTAACGACCATGGATTTTCTAAAACGCCAAAAAAAAAATGATTGGAATAGTGAGGTTTTAAGAGGCAGGGCCGGCTCAAGAATTTTGGAAGCTTTGAGACAAAAAAAATATTTTTGGACTTTTTAATAAAATTTTATAATATATTTTTAAGTTTTTTTTTAAATAAAATTATTTAATATTTTTAAATAATATTTATTACAAAAATTTTGTATCGCTCCGAAAATTCCAAAAAGAAATTCTAAAATATCACTAAACTAAATAAAATAAAATACTAAAATCCAAAATCTACAAGATCTCAAATCTTATAAACATCCAGAACTTAAAACCAGTGCCGGCTTTGAGGGGAAGCAAGGCAAGAATGAGCTTGTGGCCTTCTATAGAATAACTAAATTTTCGGCCCAATTTTTCTAGAAATATTCATTAGCTATGTTGGTTTCAAATACTCATTGTCACCTAAGAGGTGGAGAGTTCGAAACACTCTCATTCTTTTATTTAATGTATTTTTGGTTTATTTATTAATTTATTATTTAGTAGCCCATTTTTTTTCACTGATTCTAGCCAATATATTTCCAGAACCGGGCCTGCTTAAAACCATACTAAAATAATCCAAAAAAAACTACCAAGTCTCGCGCTACAACTGAAACAAAAACTCTAAGCTTCGTCCACGAACTACTCTTCCTGGACTTCGTCTGCACGGAAATCGGAACTTATGTGAGCGGAAATCGCTCAGTAAGACTACAAACCCGACAGACATGTACCAACACGGTCTGATCCCGCACAGTTAATGTTCACGTGTTGGTACAACCAAATAAATATTCAAATTTACAGAAACATGACTAAACATAGTAAGCGTAATAACTTTCAACAGAGCAGAACGAAATAATATCCATAAAATATAACGATATCAACAGAACAGAACGACCAGGTATCCAGCAATGCAACAACAGAAACGGAATGGTTCAACCCCATCATTGGTCGACTCAAAACCAGATACTAACATAATATATACATAATAGACCCGATAGCGATGCTGGCGACTAACGAGATGATATGAAAGTATGGTTCACGGCATTAACCGGTTCCAATACTACTAACAGAATAACATAATATTTAATACATCCATTGGCGATGCCGGCGGCCATGGATTGCTCAATAGAGCTAGCTAAATCAGAATAGCATACTGATATCGGTCTTAACAGAATAATCATATCTCAACATCAGAATCATAATCTTGAATAATTCCTACCAAAATCAAATAATTTCCAAATCTCAGTCTTTTAAATAATTCAATTATTTAATATCATCTTATAACTTAATTAATTCAATTGAATTCCATTAGAATAATTAAACTCTTTAGAAATTCCGAAAAAAATTCCAAGAAAAATTCCAAAAATATTATACTATCATATACTAACTAAAAAGGGAGTTAGAACTCACCTGAGATAGATTTTCAGTTTGATCGAACTTTTAACCAAAAATTTTAGAAACTCCTTCGAAGACCAAATAATTAACCTGAAATTAATCTTTGGTCAAAACACTAAGTTTGATATACCATCAGAAAGTTTTTTAACGAGAGCAATCCGAATCAGGTATAGGTTTTTCCAAAACCGGTTTAAAAGATACTGAACCGGCCCAATTTGTAATCGGTTTTAAAACTAAAACATGTCAAAATTGATAACCGATTTCAGGCTGCTAAACTACTTCAATAGCCAAGTCCAGAACCGGTTTTATAACCTTAAGAACCGGTTTACTATGTGTCCGATTAGACTAAAACTTGTCGAGATCGGAAAACTTACCGATCAAATTTCGATCAACTCCGACCTGCAAATGACGAACGGTCAGTGGCGTTAGATTCGTATAATCGAGCAGAATCAAATACAGTAAGGGTTTTTTAATGTAGAGGAGAACGAGTGAAGAAGAAGAGAGAAATTACTTACTGAGCACCAAAACGAAAGTTAGAATGATCAAAGCGAATATAAAACCACCGCACAAGAGAACAATAGTCCTAAAATGCTGAAATTCTTGGAGTTAGACCACCGGAAAATATCAAAACGGAGAAGAGAAAAATAGGTTCCTAAAACTCACCAAAATTTTCCAAATTCTCAAAAGAAGCGGCTCCTAGGTTTTGGGGAGGTTAAAAACGCACATATATACGTGATATTAGGGTCAAAGATCGAAGATTTAGATTGCCAAAATCGATCCCAAAATCTTCGGAAGAGAAGAGCTCGAATTTGTCAATTTCCTGCCGATTTTGCACTTTAGTCCTTGATTTTCTCACTATTTACAGATTTGCCTCATAACTTTGGAATGGATCAGAAAATCCCCTGAAATTGAACAGATTTTAAAACTTTTAATTGATCAGTTTAACCCAAAACGTTTTTTCTCATTTTCTTTTAATTTTTGGGTGTTACAAATTTTTTATAAAAACAAAAAAAATATATATCTAAAAAATTAATTCTACTAAAGTTTTTTTATTTTGTAATTTAAAAAAAATAATATAATAAAAAAAAATTGGGCCCCTTTAATCGTGGAGCTTAGGACAGAGCCTCGGGACGTCGCACCTATTGTCCCCCTCCTAAGCCGTCCCTGGCGAGAGGAAGATAAAATCATATGAATTTTGTTGTTTAAAGAGCATGGAAAGACGGAAGAGATGGTGCAATGCTTCGACCTACACCGTCCTAAGTAGTAATACCGGTCTGTAGGCTTTACCATCTATTTACCATAATTCATTATTATTATAAAATTGTCATTCCTCCATCTACTTCATTTTTTTCTTTCAAATTCATTGATATTTTTGCAATTTTTAATAGAGATGTCAAATGGTCACTCCGCGCCCATCTAACTTGCCCTGCGAGGGACAATTTTTTTTTAGACCACCACGAATCGGCTCCCAGGGACCACGGTCCGTGATTGCTATGTCTAAACCTACATCGCTATGGCCTACGGGTTTAGCGGATGACCCACAAATTAAATGAATATAGTAGGCTGATTCGTCGATAGACTCTCGCAAGATTTTGTAAATAATCAAAACCACGTGACCATGACCTAGCTAAAAGAGGAGGTTCTAAGAGGCTATTTGGGGAAGAGAAGTGTACAATCGAACCATTTCAAATTCTCAACAATAAACAACCAAATATTTTTTTAATTACACTTCACGAAAAAAAAAAAAAAAAAATCGTATATATAACTAATAAAATCTGTATATTTATAACTAATTAACTCAATTGTTTAACAAATAATTTAAAAATGGATAGATATGATAAAAATTAGGCTTGAGATTTTTAACCCAACCGAACCGGAATTTTTGGTTTTTGGTTTGGAATCGGTTCTGTGCAAATAACCGATCGACAACTTTTCAAAATAGGTTCGGTATCCGTTTTGTTCAAACCGGTCGGTACCCTTTTTAAAACAAAATTAAACTGAAATTTTGAAAAGTATATATAATTCCAAACCAAAAGTATATATAATTCCAAACCAAAATTAACTGAACCGATCCGAATTATTCGAAATAATCCGATTTTATCCGATTAAACAAAAAATTCGGTTCATTTCGATAAAAAAAATAATAATCAAAACTCTGAAAATCTGATACGCGAACCGAACCGAATCGTTACCAATTGCGGTTAATTTCGGTTAAATTTTTTTTAAAAAACCATTACTTTCGTTTTTGCCTGATTATTCTTGTCCATTTTTTCTTTTGGCCGAAATAGTATTTTGACCATAACTTTCTAACCGTTTGGAATCTCGGAAATCCAAGGCCACTGTTGGATTCGTATCAACAAGACAAAACCGCACCCCAAAAATAGCCTAATCCACCATCGCACGCGCCCCCACGCGCCGCCGCATCCTCCGCGCGTGATCGTCACGTGCCGGTCGCCGTCCGCCGGAGCCGCCGCCTCGCCGCCACCACCGTTGAGTTTTTCGGTGAGTTGAACGTTGACCGTTGTCCTGGCAGTTGACCGTTGTCCTGGCAGTTGACCGTTGTCATGGCAGTTGACCGTTGACTAGACCATTGACCGTTGACCATTGACTGGGTTGGGTTAACAGGTCGGGTTAATGGGCCGGGTCGGGTCAACGGGTCGGATCTGGTCAACTGGTTTGACCGTTGACTTTTGTTAACCGTTGACTTTTCTATTTCTCGTCGTTTGAAGGCCGTTCTCACTCGTTTCTTCGTTCCGAATGCAGATTTAGAGTCTGTTCGAGCATCCGGCGTTCAAAAACCCCATCTACCGGATTCCTAAGGTGAGGGCTATTCCGCCAACTTCTGAATTAGTGATAGAACTTTTGTTACGGTAATTTAAAAACTAAATGTGATATCTCTGTGATCGGGTCTAGTTAGTTGTTTGTTTCAATTGGAGATAGGGATATAGAGGATTCAACCCATTCTCTGTTCATGCGGTATTGATGATATGTGATTGCGTTAAGTATATGATGATAGACGAGTATGTTCTGAGATTGCGGGGGTACAGAGACGGACTTCTGTACGAGCGCCGCCTGTTTGAGGGGGTGCGGGCGACCTGAGTCGATATGTTGCCCGTGCCCTAAGATCGATAAGCGTCCAAGTGGCGGTGTGGGCGATCACTTAATTTGCAAAGACTTAGGCCATTGATTGTTTGATTGGGCACTTTAGGTGTTGTGCTTGTTCATGTTTAGTTGCTAGACTTCTGTGATTGGAGTGCTATGACTACGTCTGAGACGTGCGTGTTCTAGCATCCCCAACCTCACTGAGTGACTCCCCTGTTGCTCACCCTTTCGCTTTTCTTTTCTCTTCCAGGTGAGCGTGACGAGTAGATGGAGACTCGACAGATTTGGGTGCCTTTTTTGGGATTTTTTGGGATTTTTTGGGACGTTTCCGCGTTGTCGTTTTTCTTAAACAATTGTTGTCATGGATTTCATTGGTTTACTTCCGTTATTGGATTGGTCAGACTTATCGATTTATGTTTAATAAAGAGGATGTTATTTAAATAAGTTGCTTGAGTCGGAAGTTAGGTTTAGTGACACCCCAAACTCTAGAGAGGATGAGACGAGTGTTACAATTTTGGTATCAGAGCGGGGTTAGCTGTCTTGGTCCTGACCCGAGAGGCGGTTTAGAATAGAACGGTGACCATTCGGTTTTATTTTTAGGCAATGGGGAATTTCAAAAAAAAAAAATAATATTGCACCATTTCTATTGAGTATCAGTCCATTAATCGTTAGCGCTAAGATTCCAGTTAAAGTTTTACTATTTTCTCTTTCCAAATACCGCCGAAGAGAGTTACCTGTGCTCGGAGCACCAGAGACTCGGTCAGGTCCGTTTTGCGTGAGGGGGCAGACGAGAGTATTCATGTCGAGGGCAACTATGCTGTGGTTGATCGACCCGTTGCCCTGCCAGTGGATCAGGATGCAGTCAGGCAGATTCCTCAGGAGGCCGCAAGGCAGGCTGCTCAGGATGCAGTACAACAGGTTGCTCAAGAGGCTGCTTGATTAGCCGTAGAGGAGGTTGCTCGTCAGGTAGCTCTTTAGGCAGAGCAGGCCGCAGGTCACACTAGATTGTTGGAGGAGCTAAGGAGGTACCGTGAGAGATTCGGGGCATATGCCGGTGGAGAGCAGGATGCGGAGGAGGTACGTCAGGAGGGCGAGGTGCAGAGGGATAACCCCCAGGGTGTTGATCCCGAGACGTTTGCGCCACCACCACCACCGCTTGCCAGGTACAGAGAGGGACCCACGTATTGGGAATTGATGAGGCAGATGAGAGACATGGGCTTGGACCAGTTTGGAGGAGTCGTGGATTCCATTACTGCGGACAACTGGAGGAGGAAGCTGGAGCGTAATCTGGATCATATGAGGTGTCCTGTAGAGTACCGTCTGGACTTGGCTACTCAGTATCTAAAGAATGATGCTCTAGCTTGGTGGGAGGGAGTTGTAGAGGGGACTCTTGGTCGCTACGAGTTGTCCTATGTTGATTTCCGGAGGGACTTTACCCGGAAATTCTTTCCCCAAGAGGCCATAGACGAGCAGGAGAATGCGTTTCAAGATCTCCGTCAGGGTACCATGTCTGTGAAGGAGTACGAGCTTGAGTTCAGTCGTCTTCGTAGGGTTCTTGGACGGTACATGGACGAGCAGGATCTGATCAGGAGGTTCATGAAGTTACTGCGTGTAGAGATTCGCAACCGTTGTGCAGTCAGGGACTATCAGAGTATGATAGAGCTGGTAGAGAAGGCATCCATTCAGGAGATGGATCTCGCGAAGGAGCAGAGACTCAGCAGGATGACACAACCAAAGCTTGGTAAGGCTCTGGAATCGCAGAAGAGGACGGTAGAGCAGTCAGGGCCACCGCGTTGTCCCCGTTGTAACGGACACCATTTTGGGAAATGTGCCAAGTGTTTTTCGTGTAGACGGATTGGCCACATTGCTCGGTACTATCAGATTAAGCCAATAGAAGCACCATTTGTCAGGCAGACTGCAGCGCAACCCGCATCAGCAGCGGCACCGAAGGGTTGTTACAATTGCGGCCAGCAAAGTCACATCTCCAGAAATTGCCCCAAGAGGGAGCAGGAGGGGCTTCCGCCACCGCTAAAGCGTCAAGCCATCTCTCCACGAGTGTTTGCGGTAGGAGACTACGAGCTGGTACGTACCTTTTAGCAAACTTGTGTAGGATCGGTTTTAGTTGGGGGTAAGATAACGTACACGCTGTTTGATACCGGAGCTTCGCATAGCTTCGTATGTCCGGCTTTGGCCAAGTGTTGGTCATTTCAGGGGATGTTCGAGCCAAAGGACAAGAAGATTCAGACCGTTGGCACAGAGAAGTTGGGAGCTATAGGCATTCATCGAGATGTACCAGTCGTACTAGGGGGAGCGGAGTTTATGGGAGACTTAGCAGAGATGGAGCTGAACCACTACGAGGTTATCCTAGGGATGGATTGGTTATCACGACATCGAGTGGTGCTTGATTGCACAAGAGCTAGAGTGCATATCCAGAACTCAGGGGGAAGGATCACTTTTCAGGGTATTCAATCGAAGTTGGGGATTTCTATTATCTCTATGTTGCATGCATAGGATCTGTTGGAGAGGGGAGCTGAGGGATTTCTGGCTACCATAGCTATGGTTTAGGATGGTGGAGATCATAAGCTATGGNTAGAGATCATGAGCTGCATGATATACATGTGATAGCAGAGTATGAGGATGTGTTTGAGCCATTGAAGGGACCACCGCCGCCAAGAGGAGATGTCCTTACAATTGAGTTGGAACCAAGGACGACTCCTGTTTCGTGAGCACCGTACCGCTTAGCTCCAACGGAGATGGCTGAGCTGAAACAACAACTCGAAGAATTGTGTAGATGCGAGAGGAGCGAGTGATCGCAAATGCGTCACGACAGTTGAGACTTCATCAGGCTAACTACCCCACTCACGATTTGGAGTTGGCCGCCATTGTCTTCGCTCTAAAAATTTGGAGAGCGTACATATATGGAGAGAAGGTTCAGATTCTCACAGATCACCAGAGTCTGAAGTACATCTTTACCCAAGGAGACTTGAACCTAAGACAGCGCAGATGGATCGAGCTATTGGCGGACTACAATCTAGAGATAACTTATCATCCGGGTAAGGCCAATCAGGTAGCAGATGCTTTAAATTGGAGCAGGAGTGATGTATCAGGAACCAAGGAGTTTCATGAGTTGACCGGGACACTCGCTACCCTCAGATTGTGTGCAGTTATCGTATAGGAAGATGCAGTTGGTCTTGAGGCATTGGACCAGGCAGATTTATTGTGGAGGATACGACAGGCCCAAGGGAAGGACGACGCCTTGTGTAAGCAGCTTGAGAAAGAAGTTTTTGGGTATCACACCGCTACCAACGGGATGTTCTTGTTCAGAAATCGAGTATGCATGCCAGATGACGAACATTTAAGGAGAGAAATTTTGCAGCAAGCACATCACTCGCGTTTCTCTATCCAACCAGAGAACACTAAGATGTACCGAGATCTTAAGCGATATTACCATTGGGCTGGCATGAAGAGGGATGTGGCTACTATGGTATCACGTTGTCAGACGTGTCAGATGGTAAAGGCAGAACATCAGTTACCAAGTGGATTGTTGCAGAACCTGCCATTACCAGAGTGGAAATGGGACATGGTGACTATGGATTTTGTTACTTGTCTGCCTACGTCAAGTGGCGGAAAGAACGCCATATGGGTTATCGTGGATCGACTCACCAAGTCGGTCCATTTCCTAGCGATCAAGAAGACAGATGGAGCAGAACTGTTAGCGCAGATGTACATTGATGTGATTGTGAGGTTGCATGGGGTGCCTATTAGTATAGTGTCAGATCGCGACACGAAGTTCACATCTGACTTTTGGAAAGTCTTTCAGAAGGCGTTGGGTACCAAGATTCGTATGAGTACAGCCTACCATCCACATACAGATGGTCAGTAAGAGAGGACTATTCAGACTTTGGAGGATATGCTCAGGGCTTGTGTTTTAGACTGGGAGGGAAACTGGGGAAAGTACCTACCACTGGCAGAGTTTGCCTATAACAACAGTTATCATGCGAGCATTGGGATGGCGCCATATGAGGCCCTTTATGGTAGACCATGTCGCACGCCGTTATGTTGAACGGAAGTAGGAGAGCGCCGAGACATAGAACCAGCAATGGTTCAAAAGACGGTAGAGCAAGTGGACATGCTCAGGAAGCGGCTTAAAGAAGCCCATGATCGCCAGAAGAGTTATGCAGACAAGCGCAGGAGAGATTTGGAGTTCGAGGTAGGCGACTTAGTGTACCTGAAGATGAGGACATTTCAGGGAGGTTCTAAGACTCGAAAGCTAAAGAAGCTTAAGCCGAGGTACATGGGATCGTACCCTATTGTTGAGCGAATTGGAGCAGTGGCTTATCGTTTAGGCCTATCAGCAGAGCTGTCATACTTCCATGATGTGTTTCATGTGTTGGTTTTAAGGAAGGTTGTTAGAGAACCAGAGCTCATTTTGCAACAGCCGCCAAGCGATCTTAGTAAGAATCTGTATGTGGCCAGTCGACCAGTGGAGATTCTAGAACGTCTGGGGAAGAACGTTCAGGGGGAAGTGGTTATGAAGATCAGAGTGCGTTGGGAGCGACACGGGATCCAGGAGGGCACTTAGGAGACCGAGGCTGAGATGAGATTGGATCACCCAGAGCTTTTTGAGGACGAAGACGGGACGTTGAGTCATGGCTTGAATTCGAGGGCGAATTCCTCGTTAGTGGGGGAGAATTATAACAGCCCAAACCCGAAAGCCCAGCGCGGCCCACCCAAAGCCCAGCCCGTGAGGAAATCCTAGGTATCCCCCGCATTATTTCTTTAATTTTATTCAGCCTCCTTCTCTCATTGCTCTCTAAACCCACAAAATGCACCGAACCCCTGCAGGAACCGCGCCACCGGAGCCCGCCGCCGTCGAGCCGCCATAACCACCTAACGTGACCAGGGCGAGCCCGCCGCCACCGAGCCACGCACAAGGTAACCCTGGAAAGCTGAGTTGTCCCTCTTTTTCCTTTGGCCGAAATAGTATTTTGAATCTCGGAAATCCAAGGGCAACGTTGGATTCGTATCGACGAGACGAAGCCGCACCCCGAAAATCAGCCGAATCCACCGTCGCAAGTGCCCCTATGTGCCGCTGCAGCCTCCGCGCGTGACCGTCACGCGCCGTTCGCCGTCCGCCGGAGTCGCCGCCTCGCCGCCGCCGCCGGTGAGTTTTTCGATGAGTTGACCGTTGACCATTGACCTGCCGGTTGACTGTTGACTGGGTCGGGTTAACGGGTCGGGTTAATGGGCCGGGTTGGGTCAACATGTCGGATCTGGTCGATTGGTTTGACCGTTGACTTTCGTTGACCGTTGACTTTTCTGTTTCTCGTCGTTCGAAGGCCATTTTCACTCGTTTCTTCGTTCCGAATGCAGATTTAGAGTCTGTTCGAGCATCCGGCGTTCAAAAACCCAATCTACCGGATTTCTAAGGTGAGGGCTATTCCGCCAACTTCTGAATTAGTGATAGAACTTTCGTTACGGTAGTTTAGAAACTAAATGTGATATGTCTCTGTGATCGGGTCTAGTTAGTTGTTTGTTTAAATTGGAGATAGGGATATAGCGGATTCAACCCATTGTATGTTCATGCGGTATTGATGATATGTGATTGCGTTGAATATATGATGATAGACGAGTATGTTCTGAGATTGCGGGGGTACAGAGACGGACTTCTGTACGAGCGCCGCCTGTTTGAGGGGGTGCGGGCGACCTGAGTCGATCTGTTGCCCGTGCCCTAAGATCGATAAGCGTCCAAGTGGCGGTGTGGGCGATCACTTAATTCGCAAAGACTTGGGCCATTGATTGTTTGATTGGGCACTTTAGGTGTTGTGCTTGTTCATGTTTAGTTGCTAGACTTCTGTGATTGGAGTGCTATGACTACGTCAGAGACGTGCGTGTTCTAGCATCCCCAACCTCACTGAGTGACTCCCCTGTTGCTCACCCCTTCGCTTTTCTTTTCTCTTCCAGGTGAGCGTGACGAGTAGATGGAGACTCGACAGATTTGGGTGCCTTTTTTGGGATTTTTTGGGACGTTTCCGCGTTGTCATTTTTATTAAACAATTGTTGTCATGGATTTCATCGGTTTACTTCGGTTATTGGATTGGTCAAACTTATTGATTTATGTTTAATAAAGGGGATGTTATTTAAATAAGTTGCTTGAGTCGGAAGTTAGGTTTAGTGACACCTCGTACTATAGAGAGGATGAGACGGGTGTTACATGATTATGGTGCAATTCTTCGAAGTAGTTGAGCTTGGCAAGTATTAGGTAATTTTTTAGAAATCAAAACTTTCTACAGATTAGAAGAAAAAATTTAGGGTTTTTTTAAGTTTCTGGAAATTAATCATGATAATGTTCTCCACATCCAAGATCATTATATATATATATATATATATGTTGTTAATATATCTTTGTTATCTTGAAGATGAGATAAGAAGAGAAATGGATAGAGAAAGTAATCAAATGGGTATGAATTGATTAGACGATTATGTTTTTCACTAGATGAGTGCAAGAGACTACGCATACGTAGCCATTTCAACGCATCATCCAAAACAACTATCTCTAGTTCTCATTTCTTGATTATTATTTTAGCATATATTTTGTAATTTTGTTTGGTATGAATTGAATCAAAGAGTTTCATTCTCTTATTTTGCAACACATAATTTGTATAAAGAAATTTATATTACGTTGAAAAAAGCTTCATCAGAATTTAGAAGGTCGCCTTAAAATTTGAAAAGAGGCTTCCTAAAGACAAGAGAGGAAATTTGACAAAAACATAGCTTTTGTATGGAAAAATAAAAATTTAATCAAATGGATAGAGAAAGTATGCTTTATCAAAGGAGGCTTCACGGTATGGACCTCGCTTTGTCATAGGCTTTTCGCTACATCCATTGATCCCGACTGCTCCATTACGTTGAATTCCCTTCTCCATCACCACTGGGACTGTCTGAATTATATTCTGGCCCATCTGAATTATATTCTGGCCCGTCTGAATTATATTCTGGCCCGTGTTGTCTTCCAAACAGTGATTTACAGTCTGTGGCGGGAGCGAAACAGTAGGCGACATGGTAAACCGTGGCGCTCTTACCAATCTCTTGTAAACTCCATTGATAAACTGGTTGCTGCTCGTATCCTCTCCCTTCGTGAGCAGGAGTTGACCGGTGATCAGGATATTCCCATGCTGCAACGATGGCGAGAGCTTCGCTCCCCTTCCTAACCGTCGATGATTTGATTTTTTTGGCATGTTGCGTGTTTTTTTTAATCCTCTGTTTCTAAGTTTCAAAATCCAGAATTTTGCTAGCTTTTGTATAGTTTTTTTTGTTGATAAATAAATTTCACATTTTAACCAAAAATAAAAATAAAATAAAAAACAAAAATTTAATCAAGAAAAAAGTGTGCGATAACTATTTAAAGCAGTTAGATAATAGCAAAAGAACATTCATATTACTCATATTAGGTGTATTATGGAAACCAATCTTGAACATCAATTTTTACTTATGTTTGACATATTTGTTCTCATATAGATCTAGAACATACTGCAAAGAAGTGGATGAAGTTCCTACAAAGAAAAATACAAATAGAAAATTGAAGCTTAAACCAAATCACATGAAATACATGCAATTTAGGAAGGTTTCCATAAAATATTAGGAATAATTCAAAAAAATTTGAAAAAGTTTCCTAAATTTAGGAAGAGTTTCTAAGTATTTAGGAAAACTTTCTTAAATCGGTAGAAAAGTCTTCCTAAATTTAGGAAGAGTTTCTAAATATTTAGGGAAGCCTTTCTAAATCGGTAGGAAAGCATTTCTAAATTTAGAAAGAGTTTTTAAATATTTAGGAAAGTTTTCTTAAATCATTAAGTAACAATGAATGTACATTTTAACCTATATTGATTCAATTTATAAATGAACACTTCTCTATTCCTGCAATGTATCTCAAGTTGTAATTTCAACAGCAAATAAAGAGTAATCATTCTTAAAGCATATAACTTACGTCCAACTTAAGCAAAAGAGATAGAGTCGATACATCAACTAACTTGAGCAGCTTACAGTTGCAGAACATGGTGTTGTTCTGTCAAAAGATTTTAGCATATCCAAACAACCAAAACACCTAAGTCATATTTTACTACACTTAACTACCGATGATACAAAGATTTAGAACCTAAAAAAGATCAGTGAGCGCCTTATCGATATCTTTTGCGTGGTTTCGAAGAGTGTTCCACTGCAATATAAGAAAACATTATATGCAATAAGCAGAAAACAACAAAAATTAACACTAGTGGAAGATATAGAAAATAGAACAGGGGTGTTAATTACCTGATCCACACTTAGAGAGATACCTACAACATATAACATACTTGTTGATAATCTTGTCAACACAATTATGCAAAGAAAGCAAACTAATTTAGCTGTTCCTAAAGACAGGCATGAGAAAGTAGTGCAAATCTTTATAAAACATATTCATGTTAACAGATAATATCAACATTATACAAAAACTTAGCAAAGCAAAACAGTAACGAAAGATGAACTAAACTAACAGATGAGTTATCCTTCTTCTTTTTGTTAAAGTTCTTCGTTATTCATTTTTTTGTACATGTAAAATAAATTAATAAGTTAAAGTTACAACACACGAATTTCAAGCAATTTGAATTGAAGAGATATTATAAGCAACTTAAAATTGAAAAATATGAAGTTCAAAACAGAGCCGAAGATGCTTAAGAGACTCTCTTATATAAAATGCTTTGAGTGATTGCTTAAAAATTAAAAGGGGATCTTACTAGGCCTGGGTTTCGGGGTATTCGATTTGGTTTCGGATTTTTTTGGGTAGAGAACTTTAACACCCATTTAGGTACCGAAATAGTTTCGGTTAGGGTCTAGTCGGTTTCGAGTCGGTTCGGTTCTCATATTTTAGAACCGGTTTTTACCCGAAATTTTTTGGGTCCGCTTCGGTTTTGGTTTAGTTCGGGTACTTATTACCCGAAATACCCAAAATATATCCGAAATATCCGAAAATATAACCGAAAATCCGAAAAAAAAACTAAAAAAAAAACTCAAAATATTGAAAATATATCAGAAAACCCGATAAATATTTTTTAAAACAATACCTGAAATACCAAAAACTATACTCGTAATACGAAAAAACAACTAATACATTAAATATTTTCGGATAATAGGGTACCCGATCTGGTATCGGTTCGGTTAGGGTATTATCTGATACCCACAGATCTTCAAGTATATTACCCATCGGCTAAAATCACCTTTATCGGATCGGTTCCGGTCCGGATTTTTGGTTCCGGGTAAAAAACCCAGCCCTAGATCTTACAAAGACAAGGTGTGATTAGATTTGTTCGTCCGTGAGAAAGTTTTTTGACGTGATTTGCTATCTTCTTCTCCTTCTTCTCTTAAATACTAGATTTAAAAGAGATTAGATCAAATTAGATTGCAAATACGAGAAATATGATGGTTAAGGGATTCAATGAATAGCATACATATATTCGATTTCGATCTCAAAACTGATTATGATTCGCGAAACAGTTTTCACCACAATTGTGTTCACAAACATCTTTTGATTCATGATTGTGTGTAAATGATCAGATTGAGTAAGAAATCAACACAGGTGTAAATCTCGATAGTCGACGAAGACGGAGACGACGACGTGAGAATCGCGATCTCATGATGTAAGATCTAGATGAATGCTCCAAATAGAAGAGAAGATCGTGATATTAAAATCGTGTCTCGAGATTTTGTGCTGAAAATTGTAAAATTTCTTTTTTTTTTAGCTTAATTAGAATAAGGTTTAAAGAGTTTTTATCATGTTTAATGAATGGTATTGGTAGAATTTTTGTCTTTGTGTGGTATTTGTGTCGACAAAACTTGTTTTTGTGGTATTGAGAGAAATTTCTCTATAATTTATATTTTTAGGTATATAATTTGTATTTGGGGATTTTGGGTATCCATTTGGTTCTCGGTTTGGTTCAGATTCAATTTCGGTTCTTCGGATATACGAGTATAAGATCCGTTCGGATATTTTATCGGTTTCAATTCGGTTCGATATCCTCTTTTTGGGTCGGGTTTTGGGTATTTTGTTACTGTGGCCTAGCCAAAAGAGGAGGTTATTTGGGGAAGAGAAATGTCTACAATCGAACCATTTCAAATTTACACTTCACGAAATAATTAAATAAAACATCGTATATACTATAACTAATAAAAATCTGTGTGTGTATGTATAACTAATTAACTAAATTGTTTAACGAATAATTTAAAAAGTGGATACATATGTTAAAAAAAATAGTTTGGGTGTAAACAGTTTTCTCAGAATAGTAAAAAAAAAAAAATTGAGAATCAGAGACGAAGAGATGAATATGAATACGATAATAGGATACGCTCATTTGCAGAGACACACGTCCACACTTACTCGCAACCACAAACGATAAAAATCAAAAATCCTCTTCGCTCGCGACGCCATTGGAGAAGACGACGAAGAAGAAGAAGAAGAAGAAGACTATGCTTCTCTTGCAAACTCCACTCGTTTCATCTCGATTTCATTCTCTCTACTTCATCACTCGCCCCCACCACCGCTTCTTCCAACCGCCGATTTCTGCGTTCTCTGCAACCGCCTCTTATTCGCCATCATCATCATCATCTTCTTCTTCTTACTTCTCCTCGTGGAATGGTTTGGATGCGACTGAAGAAGACGAAGAGCACGACGAATTCTCCGTCGAGGTTCATCGTCGCTACGACTTCTCTCCACTTTTAAAATTCCTCTCCAGATTCGGACCCGTCGAGTTAATTTTGGATTCGGAAGACTTAGAATCCTCGCCGGAATCTCTTGATCCGGTGGAATTCGAGCTCGCCGAGTCATACAAGGCGGTTCCGGCGCCGTATTGGCACTCGCTACTCAAATCGTTATGCTCATCTTCGTCATCGCTAGGTTTAGCTTACGCCGTCGTCTCTTGGCTTCAAAAGCATAACCTCTGCTTCTCCTACGAGCTTCTCTACTCGATTCTCATCCACGCGCTTGGTCGTTCCGAGAAGCTTTACGAGGCGTTTCTTCTTTCTCAGAGACAGACTTTGACACCATTGACTTACAATGCTTTGATTGGAGCTTGTGCTCGTAACAATGACATTGAAAAGGCTCTGAATCTGATTTCTAGGATGCGTCGAGATGGTTATCAATCTGATTTTGTGAACTATAGTTTGGTTATTCAGGCCTTGACTCGTAGCAACAAGATTGATTCAGCTCTTTTGCAGAGACTGTATAGAGAGATTGAACGTGATAAGCTTGAGCTTGATGTGCAGCTAGTTAATGATATCATCATGGGTTTTGCGAAATCTGGTGATCCGTCTCGGGCTTTGCAGCTTCTAGGCATGGCTCAAGCAACGGGGTTGAGCGCGAAAACTGCGACACTTGTCTCGGTTATTTCTGCATTGGCCAATTCGGGGAGGACTTTAGAGGCTGAAGCTTTGTTTGAGGAGCTGAGACAAAGCGGGATAAAGCCGAGAACGAAAGCTTACAACGCGTTGCTTAAAGGATATGTAAAGACAGGTCCTTTAAAAGACGCGGAGTCGATGGTTTCTGAGATGGAGAAGAGAGGTGTTTCGCCTGATGAACATACGTACAGTCTCCTCATTGATGCATATGTGAATGCAGGTAGATGGGAAAGCGCGAGAATCGTGTTGAAAGAGATGGAAGCTGGCGATGTACAGCCTAACTCTTTTGTTTTCAGCAGACTCTTAGCAGGTTATCGCGATAGAGGCGAGTGGCAAAGGACATTTCAAGTACTCAAGGAGATGAAGAGCATCGGAGTTAAGCCCGATAGACAGTTCTACAACGTGGTGATCGATACCTTTGGGAAGTTCAATTGTCTTGATCATGCGATGACGACTTTCGATAGAATGTTAAGCGAAGGGATCGAACCCGATAAGGTGACTTGGAACACGCTTATCGATTGCCATTGTAAGCATGGCCGGCACATAGTAGCGGAAGAGATGTTTGAGGCGATGGAGAAGCGAGGGTGCTTGCCTTGCGCTACAACTTATAACATCATGATCAATAGTTATGGAGATCAAGAAAGATGGGACGATATGAAAAGACTGCTGGGGAAGATGAATAGCCAAGGAATACTGCCTAACGTCGTGACACACACGACACTCGTCGATGTTTATGGCAAATCCGGTAGGTTTAACGATGCGATTGAGTGCTTGGAGGAGATGAAGTCAGTTGGGCTGAAACCATCATCAACAATGTACAATGCCCTCATCAATGCCTATGCACAAAGGGTATCGTGACTTGTTAAATAGTAATCCGTGCGAGATCGTTAAAAGAATCATCATTCAAATACTGATAAGTTCCCTGATTTCTTCCGTGCCAGGGTTTATCGGAGCAAGCTGTGAATGCATTTAGAGTGATGACATCAGACGGGCTAAAGCCGAGTTTATTGGCTCTTAATTCCTTAATCAATGCCTTTGGCGAGGATAGAAGAGACGCTGAAGCATTTGCCGTGTTGCAGTACATGAAAGAAAACGTAATTTAGCTTCTCTTTAGCTTAAAACCCGAACCCGTCTAAACTACTTTACTGACCAAACCATCTCACACAACAATTGCAGGGCGTAAATCCCGATGTGGTCACATACACAACACTCATGAAAGCTCTCATTCGTGTGGACAAGTTCCAGAAGGTAATGAATCTTTGGTTGATAAAGGAAATACCCGAAAGTAAGCATTGACGGTTTCGATATGTGATGGTTTTTTACAGGTACCGGTTGTTTACGAGGAGATGATCATGTCAGGCTGCAAACCAGATAGAAAAGCTAGATCCATGTTACGATCTGCTCTAAGATACATGAAGCAGACGTTAAGAGCCTCATTAAAATAAAAAAACATAGAAGGAACAATGCTAAGGTTTTTATCTCGAGCTCAAGTGATAGCTTCTGAAATCACCTCACAAGCTCAGGTCAGAGATGTAACAACACAGACCACACACATCACAAGAGAAGAAGTCTTTTCGAAACAAATCCTCACATTCTCTGTCTATGTAAAGATTCAAACTGTACAAATATATAACAGGGATACGCTGAAAATTCTAAACCAAAGCTCCTTTACTTAAGAATCAATCTTAAATCCAATGAATTATATATCTTTGCAACCATTCCTAAATTGCGGCAAATAAATTAGGAATACAAGTTTTGCAACCAAAAAAAAAAATTACTAACTTACAAGGGTTAAACTGAATGAGAGAACTTCTTCCTCCGATAGCTTTTCATGGCATGACAGGTATGGAGTTTCTACCATACTTGCTCTTAGCAATCCTGGAACAGAACATGAACATCAGAAGAACCGAGGACAATAAAAAGAGCCTGAAGTAAGTTTTTATCTCCTGCATTCCGACATCGATCACTTCCATGTTCTTCCCATATCTGTTCTTCCTTTCCACCAAGTAACCGTCCAAATACTCGTCGATGGACACCCATTTTTCCGCAGCCTTGGTACTGTTCTCGTCTAACTGGAGTGGTCCGAGTTTGAAAATTGTGAAGAATGCAGCAGACCAGTCATTGAGAACTCTCTGAGAAAACAACAACACGTGAAGTTGTGAGTTTTCCTTCTTCTTTTTGGGTACATAAGATCAACAGAATCATGGTACAGTTCAAAACATAGTACCTTGAAACTAGGTAGATCAACAGGGTTGAACATTTTAAAGCAATCTCTTGAAGAAGTCTGGTTGTCTCCAAAGATCTGATATTGATAGTAAGCAGATATAAAATTTATGCGACATAGGTTTTTCATGAAAGTGTCGAGAGCAGATAACTTCTGTCAACACAAACCTCGAAGGTGAAAGCCATTGGTGTCCTTACAACATCATAGATATAATCTGTAGCTGTACCATGTGCCAGGTACCTGATGTCGAGAAAACCGATTAAAACAGGCAGAAAAAACATCGTCAAGGTTAAACGATGTAGCACGAAGGTTTTCTGAAAGTATTCATAAAAGTTTAGGGAAGAGACAAACCCAACAGAGCCTCCGCCAGATCCAATCATGCAGCGTTTTTGGCAATGATATTTATTCACTTGTTCAAGTAAGGTCCTCATCTTCTGTGAAGGCAATCCTTCTGGGGTTGTGTTTTTATGGTCATACGGCATAAATAGAGCCTGAAAACATGAGAAATCAGAAATCAAACTTCTCAACAAATACACCAGATCAAGAGTTTTCTGTGATACAATTTTATGGAATGTGAACAACCATGCAATCCATCATCCACACGTTTACTCGTAAAATTTCAAAAGAAGTAATTAACCTTTATTACCATGCTGAAAACTTCGAATTTGTACACGATAACACTAAATTAGAAGAGAAACATCACCTCCATTCCAGAATGCACGTTTATCCATATGTGAGGATCAAATGATATAGCTAGCTTCCGCATTATTTGAGTTTCGGGCTCACTAAATGGAGCAGTTCCTGGATTCTCTTCAGATGGATCATAATCCTGGAGCGGCCGAAAGGAAAGGACCAAAGTTCCATAACGTATTAACAAGGGATCTTGAAGGAAACGGAATGTGGAGTGAAATGAAGAGGTACCTTTTCTTTCTTGCCCCAGTCAACGCCCCAATTTCGGTTCAGGTCAACTCCTCTTCCTGTGATTCACAAATATGATCAAAGATGAAATGCAGAACAAACGCATTAATAACCACGTATTGGAGAGACAAAAATACGGTTACCATTTCTTCGTTCACAAAGATCTCCAGCTTCAACACGTTTACGACCATTCGGGTTTTCTATAGGAACCAGCTGAAAAACAAATAGCAGCATCTTGTGAGTAACTGAATCTATCAAATACTAAAGAAGATAAAATGAGATTTACTCGTAACAGACACACTTACCTTTATGACTAGCTTGTCTAGAGTGCTGTTCAGGGTTGCTCCATTCTTCTTTGGTAAGAACTGTTCTTCGCTCAAAATCGACAAAATCCGAAAGGCAAGTTCAGAGGTGATAAGCTCTCTCCCATGCTGCCCAAAAGTCTGGAAGAAAAGGAATCATCTGTCAAAAAAACAGGTATTACCCAAATTATGAAGAAACTTCACCTATAGAAAGTATTTTGAAGTTAAACAAGAAGACTAAAGTTTCAACACATTTTATTTACTAATGCTTTTATATTCTTGAAACAGAGAGAGATAAAGTAACTTACAAGAAGGATTCTAAAGTTTGACCTATCGTCACTCTCTTTTCCAACCCGAGAATAAGTAACCACGTTAACCTCGGCACTGTAACCTTTGTTCCCAGATTTAATCATCTCAATCTGTGAAACAAATATTGACAATGGTTTACACATTTGTGCTAAAGAATCACAAGGACCGAAAAAATGAATCTAATGGCACTACTAACCGAGAGCTTATCTGGATGTCGATGTACCAAAGAATGTATCTGCTCCATTAAATCATCACTGCAATGGACATAGAGAATGATGATAGGTTGAGGGAGAGATCAACATAAATGTAAATAGTATAAATAGGAGCAAATTAGATCAAAAGTTACGCGTTCTTTGACAATTTTGGTGGTTGAGAGGCTTTGGCTTAGGGATAGATTAATGACTCTAAAACAAACTCTTAAACTGTTCTTGTTCTTCATTCTTGAGTAATAAAGAGAGTATCGACCTTGATTCTTCTTATCAAATGACTAAAAAACGAAATCTAATCTTAACAGCTTCTATGAGTAGAAAAACCTGAAATTGAGTATAACGAAATACTTGAAGAAGCAAACCAAAAACCTAAAAGCAGATTTGGTTGTTCAAAGTGACTCAAAATCGTAATGAATTTCGAAGAGTCCTACTAGAAACGAGCAAGAGCATACACCTAGTTGACGCAATTCTACTGTATCGAGTTCTTGAGACTTATATAGAAGACGAACAATATTTGCCTCAATTTCGATTCTCCCTCATCTAAAGTTCATCACGATTTTCACCTGAATTCACAACAACTTGTTTCTCTCGATTATGTAACACTTGAAGAAGGCAAACCTAAAACCAAAACTAACTAGAAAGTTCCAAAACTGAAATTAAACCATCACAATCTGCTATAAACTGAAAAACTCGAATTCATCGGAAGAAATCTCAAATCGAGAGAGAGAATCACCTGGAGTGATAGAGATCCCAGTTGATTGGAGTAACGGAAGACGAGTCGGAGGGATTAGTTCCGGCGAGAACGAGCAGCAACAACGGTGGGAGGAAGATCGCGTAACATATTAGAGGTCGCAGACGCATGGCCGATTCGAGAGAGAAGAAGAGAGGAAGAGAGAAACGGGAAGAAAACGAGCCTCTTCTTCGAGTTTTGCTTCGTTCATCTCATTTCTTCTTTTCAGGTGTGAACAAAGAGAGAAATGGATCTAAAGGAGTCGGAGATTTCAGAGATGGCTAGATCGGCTTCTGTCATCACTTTGCCTTTTTTCTTCGCCAAATATTGAAAGATCAAAAGAAACTTCAATTTTGCTATGCGGATTATTAACTCTATTAATCAAATGGCGAAATTTGGTAGAAAATATTTATGTTTATAAAATATTATGTCATTAAATTCCATTTATTTACCCCTTTTCACCATAGTAAATGTAAAACTTTTCAAATTTTTATGTTTTTTTGTTTTCCAATAAACAAAGAAGAGTTAGTTAACTAGGGGTATTCAATTCGGATTTCGATTCAGTTTCACATTGTTTTTTTTTTGGATTTTCGGTTTTTTTTTTATTATAAATAATAATATCTAAAATAAAACTAAACTTTTTTGTGGATAATTTGGTTAGGATTCGATTTCGGTTCAGATTCGGGTTATAGTGAAATATATACTTAGTTTTCAAATAAAATTTGGTTTTATAACGTTTTTTTTTTTTTTTTGAAATGCAAAATTTATTAGACAACAAAAATTTATTTTTTAGAAAGTGTTATAGCTTTTAAGAAGAATACACATTAAACATAATATTAAGATAACACAGAAGTAGAGCACAAAGATAAAACAGTAAGGACTCGGAAAAGTTATAGATCGGATGGAGAAGAGGCCACCGAGCAAGAAGGGCATTGTAATTCTCGTCACGATGGGGGTGAAGCGATAGGATTCGAGCCGATATCGTCCTGTCAATGGTGCAAGAAAGATCCAGAGGCGTGTGCCAAGGTTACCCATGACGCATTTTATTTCTCTCTCCAAAGACTATAGATAGTGCTTTGAAAAGCAAGTCTAGCAAGGATAAAACTCAGCTTATCCCAACTGTGATGAACTAATGAGCCAAGAGTGATTGCCCAATCTGGATCAAGAGCCTCAACAAACAGTTTATGATAAAGAGTAGTCCAAACCGTGTAGGAGAAAGAGCAAGCGAAGACGATGTGATCTCTTGTTTCGTCCGGCTCTCCACATAAAATACACGAGACATTTATCTTAAATTATATATTTTTGCAGACATGTTTTGAATATAATCTTTACCTATCGTGTTATTTACTACTTATACCATCGTAATTACTATACAAATTTCGAATTCATTAAGGATAAGCGTTAGCTTTTAATGATTCCATAGCTTTGTAATAGTGAGGTATGACAGGATACTTCTGGAAAAGTTTATGGCAGATCACCTTGTAAGTGTGAAATTAGGCCGTTTCTAGGATAATGAAAGTGAGGCTATACTCTCCAAGTTTACTCATGAAAGTGAGGCTATAGAGAACTAAGTTCTACGAGAAATGAAGCTGAGTTATAGCTATTGTCTCGGTTTACACCAAAAACTGGGTGGTTCAAGACATCATGTTCACCTCCTGGTCAAGTAAACCCGACATATATTAACAATGAGTGGTTCAAAGCTGAAAAACGCTACCATCTCAGACACAGTGAATTTTCGTTAATACTTTCGTAAAGTTCGTCTGTCTAGTCAGTATAGTACGTCTAGTCAGTAGAGTCAGTCGAGTCTGTCAAGTCTTCGTATGTTTAGAGTCATTTCTATTCATGTGGGGGATTGTTGGAATAAATTTGTGGGCCAAGAAGTGTTAAAACTTTTGGTCAAAAATTGTGGCTAAGTTGAATGAGAAATTGGGTCTTGGCTAATGTCAAAGTCTTTGGTTAAATGAGGGAACAAATGTAATTTGTCCCACATTGGAAGTGGATAAGTTTTCCCTTGTGTATATAAAGGGTTGAAGTCATGCATTAGTTCAAATAGCTAAGTGCATCATGGTGCATGGAAGAGAGGATGGACCAAGACCACACGCGCGCGCCGCCGCCGCCGAACCGAGCCGGGCCGGGCTCGGGCTCGGGCACGGGCGTCGGGCGTCGGTCGTGGGTCTAGGGTCGTGGGTCTTGGGCCGGCAGAAAATGTCAAAATGGCAGATCTCCGTCGTGTCTTCAGATCTGGAGGCTTGGCGATTCTGTTCTGGTGGTTCTCTGGTAGCTCGGAGGTGGTTTAGCGGTGATGATCCTTCTCTGAGGTTTCGAGGCTTGCTTCTTCGGGATTTACTGGTTCACTCAAGGTTCCTATGGGTGGAGGGTTCTTAGATTGTTTGGAGCTGCTAGTTTTCACTTTTGCAATTAAAAGTCAGGTTACAAAAACAATTCGTCTTAACCAGTTTTTTGGGATGGTTTGGTTCTACTAGGTTGGCTCGTGTCTCTTCCTGATTCTTGTGGTATGAGCAATATAACGAGTTTTAATATGCGTTCAATCCACAAAAGAACAAGGCAAAGTGAGTGTCTCTGTTCATCAAGCTCCTATTTCAGTTCATCCGTTCATAGTCAATCTGATTTAAGCTTGTTGTTATCGGTCATTGTTAGATCGTTGTTTCATTTCTGTTTTAGTTTTATTGTCTTTGGTTTTCCTTGTTTGGGCTTCTGCTTCCCTCTTTTCGGCTTATGTTTCCGGGAATTTTGACATTTTCTGCCGGCTTTTATAATCTTATTTCAGAAATATTAATCAACAACTGATGAAAAAAAAGTAAAATCTAATCTATTATGGATAGTTTAGTTCGGATTCAAGTTTTAGTGAAATATATACTTAGTTTCAAAGAAGCTTCAGTTTTATATCATGTTTTTTGGTTTGGTTTGGTTTCAGTTTTCAGTTTTTTGAATGTCAAAAATGAATCCATTTAATCTGTATTAAGATATGGTCGGTTTTTGGATAAGTTATTTCATTTTGATTCGGTTTGGATAGGATCAATTAATCTGGATTGAACACTCCCTAATTGGTTAAGTCTTACTTAGTTTTGGTATGTGTGAAAACGATATAGGTAATTTCAAATTCCTAAAAGTTTACACATGAGTGAGGAAGTGTCTTTAATCAAGTGATTTTGTTTTCAACAACACATTAATTAAAAATCGATTTCCTGATTACTTGACCAAATTGTAGGAAAAAACATTACAAAAATACAATCCAAAACTTTAGTTATGACAGTAGGTCAAATGGTTAAAAGTCCACATCTGTGTTTTTTTTCAATCAGAGATCGCCTCCATTTGGGAGTCTAGTGGATGCCCTTGAATAAAGTTTTGATATTTTTTCAAATACAAAAACCTGATCTTCTTAAAAGTATCCCAAACTCTTAAGCTAAAGGATAATATTTAATCCAAATAATTTCCATCCTAGATAAGTTTTTCTAGCAGACTGCCGTTTTAGAAGGTCATTACGGATAGCCATCGCAAGTTCGTCTTAGCCCAATGATTTTTATCCGGTACCGAGGAATCAACCCGAATGCGACCCGAAAAACTTTTCTAAGACTTTTTATATATAATTTTATAAATAAAAATAGTCACTCTTTTCGTTTTAAAAAGTTACAAAGTCCTATTTGTAAACAAAGAATATGATTATTTCATTAATTAGATATGAGAATCGATAAATATTATTGTGCTTTCATATAAATAGTTATGTTTAGGCACAAGCAATCCAACCAATCATTTGAATCCTCCACAATATTTATATGTTAAGATCCTAGATGTTTTTTTTTCTCATATGGTTAATATATATTAAATATTCATCCATGAAACTAATAAAGATATAAATATCTCATAGGCTTCTTTGTTTAAGAGCAAGTAAATAACAAGAAGAATGACTTCCAACCGATGTGCTGCCTATAAGAGCATCTCCATCAAGGAGTTCTCAAAGAGTTTCTCACTTTAAAAGAAACAAAAAATTAAAAAAAAAAATGAGAGAGAGTTAGAATCGATTTTCATATGAGAGATTTTGAGAAACCCATGAGAAATTCTTCTCTAAAACACGTGGCACTTTGTTATGGGCTCAACATTTTTTTAATAAATTATATATCTAATAGTTTAGAATATTAATTAAATAGTTTGTATGTTGTTATTTTATTTTTATTTTTATTTCTAAAAATCCTAAAATAAAATTATCTATCTATCAAAATCCATTATGCATAAGTTTAAACTATGTATTAATATTAGTTTTAATTGATATTTTTTAAAGTTAATACAATAATATATTGATGAGAAACTCAATGAGTATCTCATCAATGAAGATAAAAATTTAGAGTAAAGTTCTCAAAATAAAATATATTAAAAATATAAGTATTATATTGGTAAGAGATCCATTGAGTATCTCACCAATAAAGATGCTCTAAGTCGTGGAATGTCCTCGTACTCATGAGTGTATATTCGCACCATATTTACTATCGTCAAATCCTGCGAGATTCGAACAAGTGCTTAGAATATTTGGAGCTGGAAATATCTATAAAATTTTGAGTGACTTACAATGTGCACAACGCGAAGATGCTACGAACTCATTGTGTATCGAGGCGGAAACCCGTATCCGTGACCCCATATCTGGTTTTGTTGGAATGTATTCGCACTAAAAAAATATCTTGAGAGTTTAGAAAAAGAAATCAGATCGACAACAAATGAGCTCTCGACCATAATGGGATATGATAAAGTATCGCAATAGTGTGATCTTCCTATTCTTGATAATTTTGTCTTTACAACCCATGCTGATTGGGAAAAGATGGTGAATGACATTTCTTGAAAGAGAGAAGATCAAGAGATGGTTGATGGTCATAGCATTAGTGATACTCAGCAAGTACTTATATTATCTCAAATCAATGATCAGTTATAATTTTATGTATTTTGTTTTTATTTAAATAATGCAACCAAAAATTATCATTTTCTTTATATAATACATTTCTGTAACAAAACTATGTATTCCAAGGATATTTTGTGTTGTTTAATCTATTAAATATTCAAATGTTGATTTATTTTATTTGGATTATACTATAACTGAAAACAATTTTATAAACCTATATTAATTTGTTGCTTGATAATATGAGAGAACAACTTTTTTTATTATTTAAGATCAACTTGTATACATATAAAATATTGAACAACAAAATAAAATGAAAACTTATTAGAAATGATTAATTTCAATAGAGACATATTCTGCAAATACGGATTCGCGATCTAAGTTTTTATTTTTCTTTATAAAAGTCATGGTTTTTAGTTACTGTTTCAGATATGTTTTTTATAGTTTTGTGTTCCATTTGTTTAAGGAAAAATATATATAATTTAAATTAATAATCTAATATAAATGTCAAATAAACAAATCAGTTGATGATATTTTTTTCTGAGAAAATATTTGAATCTAAACCCTAATCGCTATTATCAATGATAGCATTTGAGTAAAGAACGATCATGCACTCCTTAGAATCTACAATTTTCAGAAAGCTATTTAGAAAATTATGATTTATTTTATTTAAGATATCTGAAACCCTAAGTGTGATTTTCATAAAAAAATATAGAGTTTGTTTGATGTACAATATTTATCTGCATATAATAATATTGAGTTGGTGTGATATTGGCATGAGAGAACTCAACAGTACCATTTTTAGCAAATGAATTATTTTGTTCTTAAGTTTTCCCTTTTAAGAACTTCTCTGGTATGACCACAAGCTTACTCACAAGGTCCGGAAAAGTAAATATCATAAGTAAATTAAAATAATAAACTAAATTTTAGATTAGAAATATAAATGAACGATGAAATTGAAATTAAAATCCTATTATATGCATAAATATAAGATATCTCAATTAACGATTAGTATGGTTTTTATTAAAGCAAGGATCTATTCATTTATTTTGAAACTACAATTGTTACATGAAAGCAAGATTATAATTAAATATACATTCATAGCTGATGTTCTTAGAATGAAAATGAATTTGATTTACTAACCAGTTATGTTATGTATATATGAAAGGCAAATTAGAATTCATTAAAGAAAAAAATAATAATATTATCTTGCCAAAACGACGAAGTATTGCAGTAAAATCTTACATTATTTTTGTTAGTCAAACTTTGGAATTTTTTTGGACTCATTGCTATCTTACCTAAATTAAAGTTTCAAATAAGACTATAAATATAAGACTAACTTTTTCATTTAAGGGCATCAATAACATTTTTGCATTCATAGTTCTTTGGCGATATCGAAAATTTCCATATTCTCGAGGTATTATCACTTGCATCTATTTATTTCTTATGAAATTTTACTAGTTATTTCTTTTTATTTTATTTTTGAGTTTAGCATTTTCACTCATCGATTATTTCATTCGTATATTATATCAAATTTTGTAATGTTTTTGAAAAACATACATATTGTCTCACGATGTTACAACAAGCATATCTTGCTCACATCAACAATATTTGCTAAGATTTTTTTTTTCTAATTTCATTAAAAAAAATCACTCTTTTTGTTTTTAAAATTATTATGAAGTCTAATTTGTAAACAAAGAAAATGATAATTTCATTAGATATCAGAATCGATAAACATTATTGTGCTTTCATATAAATGGTCAAGTTTAAGCATAAGCAATCCAACCAATAATTTAAATCCTCCACAATAATTATATGTTAAGATCCTAGATGTTTTGGTTCTCATATGGTTAATAAATATTAAATATATATCCATGAAACTAATAAAGATATAAATATTTCAGAGGCTTTTTTGTTTAAGAGCAAGTCAATAACAAAAAGAATGGCTACCAACCGATGTGCTGCCTGTAACTTCGTGGCATGTCCTCATGCTCAGGTGTGTATATTCGCACCATATTTTCCATCAACAAATCCTGAGAGATTTGAACAAGTGCATAGAATATTTGGAGCTGGAAATATCTCCAAAATATTGAGTAACATACAACCTGCACAACGCGAATATGCTGCCAACTCATTGTGTTACGAGGCAGAAGCCCGTATCCGTGATCCCATATCTGGTTTTGTTGGAATATACTCCACTACAAAAAATATCTTGAGAATTTAGAAGAAGAAATCAGATCAGAAGCAAATGAGCTCTCGACCATCATAGGATATGATAAAGTACCACAACATTCTGATCTTCCTATTCCCGATAATTTTTTCTTCACAAGCCATGCTGATTGGGAAAAGATAGTGAATGAAATTTCTGGAAAGTAAGAAGATCAAGAGATGGTTGATGGTCGTGGAGCTGCTGATGCATCTACATCCGGCGCCGGACCATCTAAGGCTTAAGAAAGTATTTGTGATACTCAGCAATACCCATATTAAATCAAATCAAAGATTAATCATAATTTTAATTATATGTATTTTGTTTTTATTTTATTTATGCAACCAAAAATCATAATAATCGTTGTCATTTCTTTTTTATAATACATTTCTATCATAAAGTATCTACTATTATAAGAATATTTTGTGTTATTTAGTCTATTAAATATTCAAATGTTGATTCATTTTATTTTGATTAGACTATAACTCAAATAAATTTTACAAGCCTATATTTGTGCTTGATAATATGAGAGAACAACTTTTTATTATTTAAATTGTATACATATAAAAAGTTAAACAACAAAATAAAATAACAAAATATTATAAATGATTAATTTCAATAAAGACTTATTACGGAAATACGGATACACGATCTCAAATTCTCTTTTCTTTATAAAAGTCATGGTTTTTAATTAATGATTGGATATTTTTAATAGTTTTTCGTTCGTTTCATTTTACGATTAATAGATAGAATTTAAATTACTAGCCTAATATAACTGTCTAATAAACAAATCAGTTAATGATAGTTTTCCCGAGAAAATATTTGAATCTAAACCCAAATCATTATTATCTTTGTTTGCATCTGAGTAAAAAACGATTATGCACTCTTAAGAATCTATATTTTGAGAAAGCTTTTCTGGATCTTATGAGTAAGCTTGTGTTGATGATCACAAAGAAGTTCTTAAAAGGAAAAACTTAAGAACAAAGTAATTCATTTGTTAAAATGGTAGTGTCGAGTTCACTCATGCCAATGTCACACAAACTCTATATTATTAGATATAGATAAGTATCGTAAATAAAAAACTCTAGATATTGTTGATGAAAATCACATTTAGGGTTTCATATATCTTAAATAAAATAAAACATAATTTTCTAAATAAAATATACTAAACATAAAAAACATTACCAAAATAAAAGTAAATCTCATTAAATTAAAGTAATAAACTAAATTTTACTTTAGAAATATAATGAACGATGATATTGAAATAATTTTATTATATGCATATATATAGGATATTTTAATAAATAATTTTTACATTTTTTTATTAAATCAATAATTTATTGATTAATTTTGAAATTACAACTATGACATGAAAGCAATCTTTTAATTAAATATATACTCATGGATATAATTTACTTACATGTTATGTTATGTATGTATAAAAGACAAGCTAGAATTTATTATAAAAGACAAAAGATAATATTATCTTGCCAAAACGACGATTACAGTCAAATCTGTTACATTATTTTAGTTAGTAGACAAACTTTGGAAATTTCTACGACTTTTTTATTTCTAATTTTATAAATAAAAATTATCTTTTCGTTTTAAAAAGTTTTACGAAATCCAATTTGTAAATAAAGAAAATGATCATTTCATTATATAAGAGAATCGACAAAATTGTTGTGCTTTCATATCAATGGTCATGTTTATGCACAAACAATACAACCAATCACTTAAATTCTCCACAATATTTATATGTTAAGATCCTAGATGTTTTTGTTCTCATATGGTTAATATTTTAAATATCTATCCATGAAACTAATAAATATATAAATATCTCAGAGGCTTTTCTGTTTAAGAGCAAGTAAATAACAAGAAGAATGACTTTCAACCGATGTGCTGCATGTAAGGTCGTGGAATGTTCTCGTACTCAGTAGTGTAAATTCGCACCATACTTCTATCGGCATATCCTGCGAAATTCGAACAACTGCATAGAATATTTGAACACCCCCTAATTGGTTTAGACTTACCTGTTTTTGGTATGTGTGAAAACGATATATATAAATTTTAAATTTATAAAGTTTACACATGAGTGGGGAATTGTCTTTAATCAAGTAATTTTTTTTCCAACTATACATTAAATAAAAAACGATTTCCTGATTAGTTGCCCAAATAGGAGGAAACAAATTTACAAAAATATAATTTAAAGCTTTAGTTATGACATTTCGGTCAAATGGTTAAAAGTCTACATCTGTTTTTTCTTTCAATCTGAGATCGCCTCCATCTGGGAGTCTAGTGGATGCCTTGAATAAAGTTTTATTTTTTTTTTCAAATACAAAAACCTGATCTTCTTAAAAATACCCCAAACTCTTAAGCTAAAGGACAATATTTAATCCAAATAATTCTACATGGTAGGCTTTGTCGAGGGAAATTTTTTCTTGTTAAGTTTTTCTAGCAGACGACCGTTTTAGAAGGTCTTTACGGATAGCCATCGCACCTAATATGTGAGATTCAACTTAGCCCTAGGATTTTTATCCAGAATCGAGGTACCGACCCGAATCCAACCCAAAAAGGTGGTTCGGTTCGTTTTTGGTTCTCTTAATTTACCCGAATAGGACCGGTGAATATATATTTCGGTTCTCGGTTCGGTTCATGTAATACCCGAGATTCGAACGAGTACTCATATATACCCGATATACTTATACATATTAACAACCTATATCGTATATTGCCGTTTCCACTGCCTGTAACACCCGCCTCTTATTTCATCAAGATGGCATGCCACCCGCATTGACTTGCCACACAAGAAAACCACTTGTAAGTCCAATGCGTTTACTAGGTCCCAGAAATCGTCTCAACATAAATATCTTATCATAAATCGTTGTTAAACTTAAATTCGTAAACCAAATTTTAGAACATCTTTGAAAATATTTTCTTTGATAAAATCCACCAACGAGCACAACACTTGAACTACAACTTTTAACCGGCAAGACAAGGAGAAGAGGAGGGATGAATAATTTGAATTAACCAGTGAAAATGAGTCTTAGAGACCCAAGAATTCTCCATACACGAACACACCCAAACAATCACAAAGTCTAAACCTAAGACAAGCAGCAATCACGTGTCAAAAACACACAAACACCAAATAAATAAAACTACGTCCCATAAACCACCGCCAAAACACGGGCCGAAAACCACGTATCATAACGCGCCATCCTCGTGCGTACATGATCCCTCGTGTCGTAGCACTTCTTCCCTGCACTTTAAACTCGTGCTAACATGATCACTTGTGCCGTAGCTCTTCTTCCTTGCAGTTTACTCGTCGGCTCGTCAGCCATCTTGGCCTATCAGCATTCTGTTCGAATATACCAACACCAAACTACAAGGATCCCTCCTTGCAAGTCTCTACATGCCCTTGGCACACTATCTCCTCGCTATCAAACAATTATTTATCACAAAATAACATGCATCTCACAGATCACGCAACATATATCAAAGTGTTCAATTTAACTTCTATCTCTAAGATACTAGTTCTTTTATTTATACTTTGTATCAAAATATATTTATATGCTTATAAATATTAATACATTCAACAACCAAATACGTTTACTCATCATATATGTAACTCGTAGGTATACTCGGCTTAACTCTAGACTAAGTAACTGACTAGATGTATCAATATATGAAGAAGACACGAACTTGTTCCTCACCTTAGCCTCTTTTGGACAGATTCGCTGTCACCTCTTTGAAAACACGATTCCTTATGCTCTTGAAGCTCAAGTCGGTTTTCCTTCCACTGAAAGCTAGATTTATGTGCTCTAAAAGCCTCTGCAAAGTTTCGCCACAATCCAGATTGATTTGCCTGTCCAAATAGCTCATCCCGCAAAACTGGTCCGATCTACGCGCTGTGCAGAACAGTCTCGGTAGAGATGTCATTACTCCCAAACTTCCATATAACAACTCCAAATAACAATCCGCTTTTTGATTCAGGAAGATAAGAAAGCTAGTCAAGTTCTTACCAAGTTTTGATCGATCAGAGCAGTATTGATCCTCGGTTTCCATTCCCTACCGAAACTGGTCAGATCTGTGATTGACTGAGATTAACACAGATTGCAACATACTAGAAGAAACGGCCATAACTGTCACGACGTACCTCCGATCGGAAAGGGGACGCTCGGGACTTTCCAATGATGGTCTGATCGTCACGTGGTTTCTCACCGGAAAAAACGCTCTACAAGGTGGTGGCGCTGAATTTGATGACGGGATTCTGGAAAGGCTTTGCAAAGAGGCTTTTTTTTGTGTCAACCATCACACACTCTACTTTTTTTATAAGACAAAAGGATTACAGAACCCTAGGTCTCTCCCTTTATGGGCTTTTGGACCAAAACGACTTAACGATCCATTTTTCCTTTTTTTTTAAACCAGGCCCGGGATCAGGATGTTATAATTCTTCCTCACTTAGAATGAATTCGTCTTTGAATTCTGTGGCGAGAGTTCTCCATTGCAAACTCCTTACCCAATGCAGAACACAAAAATATTCTCGGAAGAAAAACTGAACTTTAACTACTTACTTGCTTGAATGAATTCGTCTTCAGATCCGAGGAATAGCTTCTCCCCAACTTAGCTCCGAACCAAACCTCGAAGGATCTTTGTCCTGTGTACCATACCAACAACATGTTCAAATATGACACGAAGATCATTTGGTACTGCCCAATATCCATTAGGGCTGGTTACCCACTTTGACGGGTGGTTTAAAATTCCAGCGTCCAATCCTTAGGAAAATTTCATCACCACATCCTATTTCCAACTTGAGCCGAACAGGAACACCATCTCTGTCCTTCAGAGTGGTCAAAACCGATGCCTAGCAATATGAACATAGGGATCGACCAGTGTTATATAGTTGTTATTCTTCAGAATTTTTAGACACAACAATCATCATTCGAGGGATTCTAAACTTGAATAGGATCCTCCACTTCCAAATGGATTCTCCTTAACGGTTTTTCCATTTCCGTGCCACTATGGCGATGACTGTCTCACAAGCAGACAACCTTGCTTTACCTCACGCTGAAGAAGGATGATAGCCATGTCCTTTATGGCTTCATGAACTTGTGGGTATTGAACCACCACGCTTCCGCTGCACTCACTTGGTTGCATAGATGAATTCCAACTCAAGTTTTCCTACCTTAATAATTCGTTGTAGTGTTTTTCCTAACACTCTCCTTTGAGTTTCCATCTCCATTAAACTTGCCTTTCCACTTACTCTTGCAACATACAAAATTCCAACTTGCTACTTATCAACTCCAAATGTAATAGCTCCTTCTCCCAACACTCTTTTGAATAGCACTTTTACCACTTGACGTTGGAGAGAAACTTACTTAGCTGCCTCAGAAACGCACATAGAACTCCACAATGAACCATTACCGTTTTGATCCCACCGTTGATTCTCAATACTGCAGTACCGCGAAGAACTCCTTTAAATTTTAGCTTCATCGGACTTCACACGAGCCGTCCAGGACCCATTGAAGTGGCTGCCACAGAACTGATGTCTGAATTTTAGGCATAACACAAATTTGAACAGTTTCTTGTTGACTCTTGCGCAACAAGCAACGTAAATAACTTTTGTAGTTTAACTCCGATTGGAACACTGCCACTTTCTAGGGCTTCCTTGCAACGAAATCTTTCCATAGATCCCTTGCTCATGATCTAACCCCTCCTTGTCCAATGGTAAATCACCTCCCAAAACTCCAACTCCAATTTGCTTTTTTTTTTGCGTCTTCTCTTTTCTGATTTAGATCAACGACAGCAGACATCGATTTTTGATGACATCAACGACCTCTAAAAACAAGGTGGTTGCAACGACGAATTAAGGCAATCGAACGACAAAAGAAGATGGTCGAACCAAAGATGAGACACGGGCTCAGAAGCACGACGATGCAGATCGGAGAACACAAACTTAGAGAGCGGAGTTACGATGACACAACGACACATAGCTCCTCCTGAAACTCTTTTTACTCCCAAGTTTATGAAAACAACCTGAACTTCAACATGCTAGCAACACAAAGTTAGAAACAACAACTACTACAACAAAATAACAAGAGCTATGTTCAAGTTGTCGTTGGTGATTTGAAATCCTCTTTTTTTTTTGTAAAAAAAAATTTTATACAAAAATTTTTCTTTTAAACAAACATATAAAAACCGAGCACTTGAAAGCCCAATGCATTTACTAAGTCCCCAGTGAGAATGAGCTTTAGAGACCCAAAAATTCTCCATACACGAACATAGCTTGACAATCACAAAGTCTAAACCTAGACAAACAGCAATCATGTGTCGACACACAAACACCAAACAAATGGAACTACGTCCTATAAACCACCACCAAAACGTGGACCGGATACCACGTGTCATAACACGCCATCCTCGTGCATACAAGATCCCTCGTGTCGTAGCACTTCTTCCCTGCACTAACTCGTGCAAACAGGATCCCTCATGCTGTAGCACTTCTTCTCAGCACTTTAAACTCGTGCTAACAGGATCCCTCGTGCCGTAGCACTTCTTCCTTGCACTTTACTCGTCGACACTTTACTCGTCGGCTCGTCAGCCCTCCTTGCAGGTCTCTACGTGCCATTGGCACACTATCTCCTCACTCAAACAATTATTTTTCACAAAATAACATGCATCTCACAGATCACGCAACACACAGCAAAATGTTCATTTTAACTTCTATCTCTAAGATACTAGTTCTTTTATTTATACTTTGTATCAATATATATTTATATACTTATAAATATTAATACATTCAACAACTAAATACAATTATTCATAATATATGTAACTCGCATGTATACTAGGCTTAACTCTAGACAAAGGTCTTGATAGTTTGTGATTTTTGGAGTAGATTTTGCTTTTTGTTTTTCAAAAACCCATTTTTTTTTATCCAATCATGATTTTGGATAAATTGATTCCATAATTTTTAGGAAAAATAATTTTTTTTTAATGATTTTACTGTTTTCTACACAAAATCCAGAATCCATATTTCTATGATTTTTCTCTAATATTTTGACTAAAATTTTTTTATTTTTCACACAATTTTTTTTGTTGCAAAAATGGCTGTTTGTAGACATCGACACACGAAATAAAATCTTTACTAATTAAGCTTGGAGTTTGTTGGGTGAGTTTAGTTAATTAAATTTATATTATTACTTTTTACTTTAAAATTAATTGAATTAGTTAGTTATAAGTATTATATATATGTACACTATAATTTGATTTTGTATTTTTAAAATTTATCTGTTAGTTATTTTTCCCCTGCTATTTGTATTACATAAATTTTCTATATTTTATGTATATTTTACCATTGTTTTAAAAATTAAACTAATTGAATTTAATTTGTTTTAAAAGTCTAGCTGTTAAGTATATGCTTTATTATAGGTATGTTTTTGGAATCGCATTGTGAAACGAAATTTTTACATGTGTATAGAATTCTCGATGATAATTGTAGTTTGTGCTTATTGTTTAAAAATAATTATGAAATATATGTATAATTTTTTTATTGATAATTTTTTCGTATTACTTATTAATTTTTATAAGTAATAACATTTTCTTTTTAATAAATTTATATATTTATTTTATTTTAACACTAAAAATAAAATAAAATAAAATAAAATATATCTAATAATTCAGGATTAAAACAAAACAAAAAATATTGACAAAAATCAAAAACAAATAAATCACCATTCAAGTTCTTGTGAAAACTCAAAAACCAAAAGCCAAAGTCTAAAAACCAAAACTAAAAACCAAAATACTAAAACCAAAACTATGCAAACATTCATGGCCTAAGTAACTGACTAGATATATCAATATATGAAGAAGACACGAACTTGTTCCTCACCTTAGCCTCTTTTGGACAGATTCGCTGTCACCTCTTTGACAACATGATTCCTTATGCTCTTGAAGCTCAAATCGATTTTTCCTCCTCCGAAATCTAGATTTATGTGCTCTGAAAGCCTCTGCAAAGTTTCACCACGATCCAAATTGATTTGCCTATCCAAACACCTCATCCAACCAAACTGGTCCGATCTACGCGGTGTGCTGAACAATCTCGATAAAGATGTCACCCACCAAAAAGCCCAAACCCTTAAAACCTAGAGCCCTAACTATATAGACCAAGCCCATTAGCCTAAACCTTATTTAATTAGTTCTTAAGCCCAAAGTCCCTTAGGCTGAATCCTGGTTAATTAAGCCTAAACCTAGACTTAATCCCAAACCCAACCCACTAATCTCTAAATTTTCGTACCCTAGACATAGCTTAATCCCTATAAATACATTCCCTAATCCCTTGAGAAAGATATCAAAAATCTTCTAGCGAAGCTCTGCCAAAACCGAGAATTGCTACCTTCTCTCTTTCTCATCTCCGCCATCTCTCTCGCTCTCTCTCCGCTGCCGCCTTCTTTCTGCCTCCTCCCTAGCCAGATTCGCGCCGTCAATCATCTGCTCCGTCGCCGCCGCTCCTTTCCTCCGCCGAGCCGAGACCCACAAGCCACCGCGAGCCATCCTAAGCCAGATCCAAGCCACCCAAGCCGAGCCGCCTTGCACCGCTGTCATCTCCGGCTAGCTGCTTCACCGTCAGCCGTTCACCTCCGGCGAGCACTGCCACCTCCGATCTTCCTCCTCCTCCGTTGAGATGTCTTCTTTTGCAAGGTAACCAAAACCTTAGATCTAAATTGGGAAACCTTAGATCCAATTTAGGAAATCCAAGATTCTATTTCCTAAAGTAGATCCGATTTAAACCCTTTCTATTTTTGGAAAGTTTCTATTTTTGGAAACTTTCTATTTTAGAAAGTTTCTATTTAAGGAAAGATTCATTTTTCGGAAGTTTTCAATTTTGAAAAATTTCCATAAATGGACGGAGCCATTTATGGAAAATCTTGTAACCCTGTTTTTGAACTGCAAGTTATCCTGTTTTCTGTCTCAGTGCTCCAGCGCCATCTTCAGAACCAGCTGGAAGGAAACGCAAGGCGACACGCCGACATGGGTTCAATCTAGTGTAACCATCTCGGATATGCTAAACTGAAGAGTGTGATTTGTGGATCATTAGTAGACCTTAGACATGTTTAGACTTGTGTAGGTTGGAAGTCAGCTGAGGGAATGATGCTTGGTAATTGTGTGATGTTGTTTGGTGTTTGGGTTACATTGATTGTAGAATTGAGTCTAGGTGCTTGTACGCTGGAGATTACCGTATGGAGGAAGTTCCCATGACGTATTTTCACTCCGACCTGCTTTGGGCTTACGGGCATGTGGGATATCCTGGGGATATAAGTCGACGGACCACTGGTTCTGGGCTAACGAGCCGGCATGTACGGATGCCAAAACTGGTTATGATGGCCAGTTGATTGAGAGTATGTTCTGTCTGATAATTGTGCATCTAGGTTAATTGTGTTTTCGCTCCATGCAGTTATTCTTGTATGATTGTCTTTGCTTAAAGTATGGTTTATACATATCTTGTATGTTTAGTGTCTAGTTTGGATCATGTGGGTAGGGATGACCACTTCCGCTGAGTAACCTTGGTTATTCACCCCTCATTTTTCTCATTTCAGGTAAATGTAGTTGTGGCGTGAAATGCAAGGGAAGACAGTTGGTGGGGCTTTCTGTGGGTCCAAACATTAAATGCTCTGTACCAAAACACGCCGTTTCAATCCTTGGAGACGGGCATTACAGATATGATGGAGATATTTTACAGAGACTCAATTATAAGGGTTATGAATCTCCTTACCAAAATTCGGCTTCATATGATATGTAACAAACCCGCAACATGAATCTTCCTTCGACTGGTCACGGATTAGCGCTGCATATATCAATTCTGCGAAAACAACCATAACTTCCAAATAACAACTCCAAATAACAATCCACTTTATGATTCAGGAAGATAAGAGAGCTAGTCAAGTTCTTACCAAGTTTTGCATCGATCAGAGCAATATTGATCCTCGGTTTCTATTCCCTACCGAAACTGGTCAGATCTGCGATTGACTGAGATTAACACAGAATGTAACAGACTAGAATAATTGGTCATAACTATCACTACATACCTCCGATCGGAACGAAGGTCTTTACAGAAAGAGGACGCTCGGGGCTTTCCAATGATATGTTGATTCGCCGGAAAATCGCTCTACAAGGTGGCACCGAATTTGATGACAGGATTCTGGCAGGGCTTCGCCAAAGAGGCTCCTTTTTGTGTATCAACCATCACACACTTTCCTTTTTTTACAAGAGAAAAGATTAGAGAACCCTAGGTCTCTCTCTCTATGGGCTTTTGGGCGAAAATGACTTAACAGCCAATTTTTCCTTTTTCTTAAACCAAACCCGGGGTCAGGATGTTACACTTCCTCTATTAACCTTTTTCCCCTTTGTACAAGTAAATCCCTAATCTTAATATGGATTCCCAAAATCGATTTTCCTCTCCAGCCACATCGAGAAATCGATCACATGTATGTTATTCTCTCCTTAGTTATATTTGATTTTAATGTTTGATTGTGCTTGTGTCTTCTTCTTCGTATTTGTTTTTCTTGTTTTTAATTTGATTTCTCAGTCGAAACTCAGATCGGGGATTTTATATTTTTCACTCCGACCTTCATTTACGTTGAGTTGTTTTGTTTTGATTGTTTGTTTTTTGTATACTTCATTATTTGTTGATCAATCGAGCTTTTGAATCTACTTCTCTGTCGATAAATCGAATGTTCATGACTTCATTTGTGTGTTCTTAGACTCTTAGTTGAAGTTTCTTCTTTGCATATGTTTCAGATATATGTTTTTAACTCACCCTATAAACAATGGGAAAATGGTTAAAAAAATCCTTAACTTTCAAATTTCGAACATTCAAACCACCAACTTTTACGTGAACAGTTTAAATCCCCAATTGTTTTTGATATTTTTTTTTAATCACTATGGACTAAAGTTGACATTTTTAAGAGATAAAAGTAATGTCTTCTATTGATGAAAAGGAATCGAAATTAGTGGGTAATGTCTTAGTTCATTAGGATAACTTATTTAGGTCGAAGTTGGAGACTAGAGAGTTAGTAAAATAAAAAAAAATATTTGGTTGTTCTTGTACGTGTATATATGTATGGATTATGTTAGAATTAGAAATTGACTTCCGATAGTGAAAATAGGAATTGGGTCATAGTTGTAGCTTTTTGTTGGTTGTGAGTGCAACTTTCTCATTTCTAACATTAATCTTCGTCTCTAATTCTCTGTTGAAGTGTACATTCTTGATTAATAATCGATTTCTTCGTCTCTAGCACTCTTGTTAATAATTCCAGCTCTAGAATGATTATTATTTATTGGATTATAGTTGTATATTGTTATCTGGACCTGGTGATAATTTGATTAGTTTGTGATTACTGGTTATGATTTTTATTTAATTATGTTGCTTTAGTTTACCAATTAGCTTTGATTAACATATATGCATTGTTCTTCTATTTCAAATGGATTTGTCCTCAATATCAGAAGACATTGAGGTTGGTTATGGCACTCAAACATAAGAGACAACATATGAGTTCAGGAGTCCGCTTGATAGTAGAGGCAAAAGGAAAGAAGTAGAAGAGAATTTCAGTACTCCTCATAGTAGAGGCAAAAGGAAGGAGGTTCCAGGGAAAAAGAATCTGGTTCTAAGGCAAAGGTTTTAGAACATAAAACAAAGTCTCAAGTGTGGGAACATTATACAAGACTAAAGGACAATAAAGACAAGGAAAATGTCATTATTGTGCAAAAATCTTCACCTGTCCAACATATTATGGGACTTCAAATTTGTAGAAGCATATGCATTGCTGCAAGCAATACAAGATCTTGTAAGATAATCAAACACAAACTATCATTACTAGTAATGGTAAAAATGTGAAGTTTGGCAAAGTGACCGAGGAGGATTTTAGAGAAGCAAGTAATGAGATGCTTGGGTTGGGAGAACTGCCATTTGCCTTCATTGAAAGTGTTGCTTGGAGGCATTTCTGCAGCAAAGTCAAATTGCACACGTCTCACTATAGAAAAGCAGCAACCAAAGAATTGTGGAGATGTTTGTGAGCAAGAAAGCAGTTCCGAAAACTTGGATAAGCGAAGGGTTTCACTAACAACTGACATTTGGGTTGCTCAAACAACAACTTCTACCTATATGGTGATTATATTGTATTTCATTGATGCAAATTAGCACTTAAGAAAGTTTATCATCGGGTTCAAGTACGTCACAAATTACAAAGAAGCAACAACATCATATGTTCTATTGGAGTGTTTGGCTGAATGGGGAATATAGAAGATCATCACAGTCACTATTGACAACACAACTGCCAACACATCCGCTCTCAGGAGATTTCAGAGGGAATTCAAGTTGTTAGGGGAATGATGCCTTGGTTCTAGATGGAGAATTCTTGCATATGAGGTGTTGTTCTCACATCATCATCAACTTGATTGTGAGAGACGAATTGCATGACGTGAATGATAATATCACGAATATTCAAAATGCAGTTCAGTATTTGAGATCCTCTACACCAAGATCGAAAGCATTTGATCTCCATGTTAAGACAGGGAAGATGACTAAGCGAAGCCTACCATTGAATTGTAAAACCAGATGTAATTGTACTCATATAATGCTGACAAAAGCTATTAAGTGGAGGGCAACATTTGATAGGATGGAAGCTAAAGAAAAGCTTTGCAATGACTATTTTCTGGAACTAGAAAATGGGAAAAGATGGTTAGGACAGCCTACTTCAGGTGATTGGAATGTAGTTGCAAGACTGGTAAGGTTTCTAGTCATCTTCTACAATTCTACTTTAGCTGTCTCAACATCTAGTAATGTGTGCTCCTATAAGTGTTATGGAGATATTGTGACTATACTGAAGAATCTGATAGATTTGAGTGAAAGCTTAGATAAGGAATTGAGTGCAAAGGCCAAAGATATGCAAGAGAAGTTCGATAAGTATTGGAATAGAATCATGGAAATCAATAAGCTTCTGATTGTTGCTAGTGTCTTCGATCCAAGGAAGAAAACGCATTTTGCTCAGCTTTGTTTTGACTTATTATATGGCAAGGATGGTGATGAGTCTACACATATGTATGAATCAATCTATGAAGTCTTGTGTAGTTTGTTTAAAGAGTATAGTGCTGCTTACTCCAAAGTTTCCACTAAGGCATCATCTCAATCCGTAGGGACATCATCTTTTAGTGGCCAAGAGAATGTTGCAGGTGATGGGATGAATAATGTGGATTTTCTGGATGATGATTCAGTTGGATATCAGAGAATATATTTTATGTACAATGAGATGGTCGATGAGAAAGGCCTTGAAAATGCAATGGATGAGTTAGAAATCTACTTGAAATAAAAAGTAGAAAATTCGAAGCATATTTTGCATAAATATTCATATGATGTCTTGTCTTGGTGGAGGCACAACAATGCAAAGTATCTTGTGTTATCAGAAATAGCAAGGGATGTACTTGCAATGCACGTGTCTTTTGTTGCCTCTGAATTTGTGTTTAGTACTAGTGGAAGAATCCTAGAACCAAGCAGGAGTTGTTTAACTCATAACATGATTGAGGTTTTGATGTGTAAAGAACAATGGTTGAAGGCTGATATTCAATTAAAGGAGAATAGAACTATATATTACAAATGCACAAATTCTTGCTGATTTTTAATTGCAAGACAAACTTGAGAAATGTAGTTTTTCTTCTTCTACTATACTTCAATTCTTCGATATAGTTCTAACATTTAAATTTATGTTTTTCTTTGTAATTCAAACTTTAATATTCAAATCAACAGGCAACCTTGATTAAATTATGTCTACACTCCATAAGTTCTCGGTTTTTCATAGTAAGGTAAGTTTCCATGATGATGGTTTGGAATTTTCAATGCATCTTCTCCTCTTTAGTTTATGTTCTTAATTTCTTATTTGTTTTGTATGTAACAGGGACATTGAGATATGCTTATGAATCTGCTTTGGATGCTTGATGCGTATGCTAAGTTTCTTTACCTATGTGACTCTATCTCTCAGACACTTATTTGTTTTGAATGTTTCGGACTTTGATTTTGGTTAGAACTTGCAAGTTGCAACATGTAAGAATTGAAAAATCCGAAAGAACTGATCCGAACCAAAAACGAAAATCCGAAATCCTAGGACTAGTTCGACCGTTGCAAAGGGACTTCAAATAAACAGGCATTGCAAATGTTGGTACCAGGTTTGACACCAAACCCGAGGCCCATTTCGAGCCCAGACAACCTAATCATCAAAGCCCAAAAGCATTCGCTTAACGGGCTGGGCTAAATCATAAGCAGGTGCGACTTGACGGCCTCATACCAGATTGAGCTGAGCATTAACACAAAGTCAAAGAAGTTGGAGAAGATCTAGGAAGATCTTCACCAAATCCCTAAAATCTAGGAGCAAGTTGAAGACATCAGAGGTCTATTTAAACAAGAAGAGAAGTTGATATCAGGGATCTTTGGCCATTTTGACAATTAGAGCTCTCAAGAGAAAAACACAAACACTTTGTAATCTCGTTTGAAACCTTTTGTAATTCGTTCATATTATCAATACAAAAACCAATTCGTTGTTTCAAGCTCTCTTTTATTTCGATTAAGCTTATAGACGAAAGTCTAACCCATCATTAATCTTCATTCTTAATACAAAACGAAAGTGTGGATCTTGCATCCACAACAAAGTAAGTATGATGAAATATAAAAACGACATTAAAGCTCAAGATGTACCTTGTAAGGGGTGTAAAAACCTAGCAAGACGTGTATGCCTAAGGCAAAAGAGTCTTGCAGGACGTGAGATCCTAAGGCAAAAGAGTCTTGCAGGACGTGAAAGCCTAAGGCAAAAGAGTCTAAGGCAAAAAAGGTCTTGCAAGCCGTGAGAGCCTAAGGCAAAAGAGCCTTGCAGAACGTGAGAGCAAGAGACTTGAGAGCATATATATGGTATTAAGGAACAACTATAAGTTTTGTCCAACGTTGAAGGAATTTATTTGCGCAAGTAATAGTTGGGGAATAAAATCGCTAATTGCAAATACTTGAGGAATTAAATGAGCAATTTCCCAGGAGATGATGAACGACTTTTTTAGTTACTGAATTTTTTGGATTTCCAAAGGAGAAGCACTCTTTTAGGGATATAAGCCCTGTCCCGCAAAATCATATGCCAAACATTTTTAAAAAAGAAAATCAAAATTTGGGTGAGAAAGAAAAAACAAAAACAAATCGTTTTGTTTTCTGTCTCTAAAAATGAAACAAGCGAAAATTAAGCTTACAATTTCCTTCCCCTTCGTTTTCTCCTTCAACATCTTTGGAACCAACTTGAAGGCAATAGAGAGTCTTTGATGGTCGTGATGGACGTAGATGAAGAAGCCACAGGAGATGGAGAGAACATCACTACAGAAGAATCGACCGATGATGCGGTGGAGATTCACGAGGAAGAAGAACGAATAGGTGATGTGAAGGAAGATTTAGTGAGCGAGATCATAGACATTATTGAGTTCTTGGATCGTATAAACGATTATCGACGTACACAACAGAAAGAATGCTTCAACCTCGTTAGGAGGTTGAAGATTCTTGTCCCGTTCGTGGAGGAGATTCGAGGTTTCGAATCTACGTCGCCGCAAGAGAGTTGCATGCATTTTCTGTATCGTTTGAGGAAAGTGTGTTTTGTTGCCAAGAAATTATTGGAGACTTGCAACAATGGTAGCAAAATCTTTCTGGTAAAATCATTCTTGATGATGACATTCTCTTTTGGATATGATTGATTAGTTCTCATCGTATGAATCTTCTCATTATTTCTAGTTATGATATACGTACAGGCATTGGATAGCGAATCGATAATGACGAGATTTCATTCAATTTATGAAAAGTTGAATTGCGTTCTTGTTAAAACTCTGTTTGACGAATTGAAGATTTCTGATGATGTGAAAGATGAGGTAAATTCTTCTCTTCTGTCAAATAATCCATTGTAGTTTGAAATAATCCATTGTAGTTTGTTAGATAGCCAAACATTTGAGTAAAATTGGTAAAAAAAAAAAATAAGTGGTCGCAAAACCGTAAATAAAATAAGATTTTTTTTGCGCGTGTGATATAAATAAACAGCATAATATCATGTAAATTAATGTGTTATTTTGACACGTTTCATGCAGATTAAGAAACTTTAAAAAATATTTAAGTTTATCTCTATTTTAATGTATCAATAATCAAATACAAATGATTTAAATATATAGTTTTTAGCTTTCAATATGGGGTAAAATAGGAATTGAATGTCAAAAGCACATTGAAAACGTATGAATGACACTATTTGTGAAAAAAAAAAAAAAAACTCTAAACCGGCAATCTTTGTGAAAGGGATGAAGTATTTTGTTAAAACCGTACAAACATTGAAAAAGAACTTATTAACTATTTTTTCATCCGTCGTTTTTACAAATACAAGAGAAATATTTGGCTATCTTGTGAAAATTGATATTCTCTTTCTAAAATGAGTTTTTTTTTTGGGGTAGATTGATTCATTGTGTAAACAATTGAGAAAAGCAAAGAGAAGGACAGACACACAAGACATAGAGCTAGCAGTAGACATGATGGTGGTCTTCTCAAAAACCGATCCTCGAAACGCAGATAGCGCAATTATAGAAAGGCTTGCGAAAAAGCTCGAGCTACAAACAATGGAGGATTTGAAGATAGAAACCATAGCCATAAAAAAACTAATCCAAGAAAAAGGAGGGTTGAGTCTAGAGACTAAACAACATATCATTGAGCTTCTTAACAAGTTCAAGAAGCTTCAAGGTGTTGAAGCTACCGACATTCTCTACGAACCCGTCGCCAACAAATCAATCACCAAATCGACATCTCTAGTATTACCTCACGAGTTTTTGTGTCCTATCACACTCGAAATAATGCTAGACCCGGTTATCATCGCCACCGGACAGGTAAATTATTTTTTATGATGTGATTCTTGGTTGGTTCAAACTTTCTTGAAACTAACATAACAACATGTTTTATAGACGTATGAAAAGGAGAGTATACAGAAGTGGTTCGATGCGGGTCATAAGACTTGTCCGAAAACCAGACAGGCGCTCGATCATCTCTCCCTTGCGCCAAACTATGCCTTGAAGAACATTATTATGCAGTGGTGTGAGAAGAACAAGTTCAAGATTCCGGAAAAAGAAGTTTCTTCCCACTCGGAAAATGTCTTGGAAGAGCAGAAAGATGAGGTATCTTTGTTGGTGGAAGCCTTATCGTCGAGCCAGTTAGAAGAACAAAGAAGATCGGTGAAACAGATGCGTTTGCTGGCAAGGGAAAACCCGGAGAACCGAGTTTTAATAGCTAATGCAGGAGGGATACCTCTACTAGTTCAGCTCCTTTCTTACCCTGATTCCGGAATCCAAGAAAACGCGGTAACGACTCTGTTGAATCTATCAATCGATGAGGTCAACAAGAAACTCATCTCAAACGAAGGAGCCATCCCAAACATAATCGAAATCCTTCAAAACGGAAACAGAGAGGCTAGAGAGAACTCTGCCGCGGCTTTGTTTAGCTTGTCGATGCTCGACGAAAACAAAGTAACGATCGGATTGTCGAATGGGATCCCACCGTTGGTCGATTTGCTTCAGAACGGGACGTTAAGAGGGAAGAAAGATGCCCTCACTGCACTCTTTAACTTATCTCTAAACTCAGCTAATAAAGGGAGAGCCATTGATGCTGGTATAGTTCAGCCTTTGCTTCAACTTCTGAAAGATAGAAACTTAGGGATGATCGATGAAGCGCTTTCGATTCTGTTGCTTCTCGCGTCGCATCCCGAAGGACGTCAAGCCATTGGACAACTCTCGTTCATCGAAACTCTAGTGGAATTCATTAGAGAAGGCACACCTAAGAATAAAGAGTGCGCGGCCTCGGTACTGCTTGAGCTAGGCTCTAACAACTCGTCTTTTATTCTCGCTGCACTTCAGTTCGGCGTCTATGAGTATCTTGTAGAAATAGCCAGCTCTGGAACAAACAGAGCTCAAAGAAAAGCAAATGCACTTATACAACTCATAAGCAAATCTGAACAAATTTAGAAATGTTCTAAAACATTTCTTCTTGTACTGTAATTTCAGTTTCTTCCTTTTTTTTTATTTTTATTTTTTAGGTTTTGTAAATCGTTATCTAATACATTTGATTATGTACCAATCCTATGTTGTATATTTTGTACAGGCTCTTGAGTTTAGTCATATCCTATTGACTTTTTTGTTCTTTTGTATCAATGTTATCCTCTATGTAAATTCTAACTCTTATGTAGAGGAAGTACATGCAACTCCACAAATTTTCCAAGTTAAAACAAAAACTTATGTCATTGATAATTACTCAATGTTGATTGTCAATTCTTGGAAAGTTATAAAATGCTCATTCGTGAAAACAAACTAATTTTTTACTATGAAAGTGAGGTTTTAGTACAAGATTAAGTTTTGTACTAGACCTAACACCTAACGATCCATCATCCTTCCTTTCACTGTTTTAGTCTCGCACACTAAATTCAATCTCTGTGGCTATCTTTACAGACAATCTCTTATTGTGCATAGGCATAAACATTTGGAAAATGTTTGGGAAGTATGATGATCATCCCATATCACTAGGCCATAGTCAAGAAATTGCACCACACTTTCAATTCTACAGTCAATATTACTTATCATACACAATCATTTGGCAAGCTTGAATATCCAGACTTTCAGACAATCAACTCGGGATCAAGACAAACCTTGAAAAGCATATTCGAATCCAAAACATACTGTATAATCTAGATCCCCGAAGAATCATGAATCGATCATCAAGACAGAGTTTGCAGATTATTGTTAGGAATCTCATATCCAAAATGTGATAGGACCTATAATAATATATAAGAGATATGTGCCAATTGACTCATTACCAAGATGCTATAAGCTCGGATTCCACTCTGCTTATAACACAAAATATTCAAGACTTGAGGCTTAGCTGGCTTGGAAGAAAGTTGGTATTGATGGCAATGCTCACGGTTTATGGCTGAACCGAGAGAAACAATGGAATAGGGCTTAGTTCAAAGGGCTCCTTCCTCACAAAATCTGGTTTAGAAAGAGTGCCACAAGTGCATTTGCACTGGGAGCCACATCTTTAATCATTTTTTCTTAACCAAATAGGGCTCTATTTAAAAAAAAAAAAAAATTTGTGAAAAGGATCCAAATATTAAAATACAAAATATAAAAACAGGATTATGAAGAAAATTTTTTTTTTGCATATGACCCAATTTTCGGTTGAGCCGGGCCTGCACAAACTTAGTCTATATCCCACAAAACTAAGCTAGTTTGATTCGACAAATTATCCTAATCCGCAAAACAGAATTCTCAACGGAATACTTTGAATACAAAAGCTTTTGATTACTGTTGAAGCATGAAGGGTGGATTGAGAATACAATGAAGTTGAACTTATATAGGCTCGAGGACAAGACCTCCAATGGTCATAAGACAGTTAAAACAGAAAGAAATTAAGTAAAATAACTAAGAGGCGTGAACGGAGGCTGTTGAGGTTGAATTAGTCGTTAGGCTTTAATGGAGACTCTTCTTTGGTGTGGCTGTTAGGGTTGCGAGATGTTGAGTCTTCTAATGTGAATGTCATTTTCTCCTGGTCATCTGGATGGATGGGAATCTAAAAGAAATCTGAGTAACCATCTAGAAAACAGTAGTAAGGATGGTTAGCCAATCTCTCAAGCATCTGATCAATAAAAGGTAAAGGAAAATGATCTTTGCGGGTTGCAGCATTCAATTTCTTGTAGTCTATGCACATCCTATGACCTGTGATAGATCTAGTTTGAATCAACTCATTTTTCTCATTCTTAACTACTGTCACACCGCCCTTCTTTGGCACAACATGGACCGGACTCACCCAAGGACTATCTGAGATAGGATAGATGATCCCTGCCTCTAGAAGATTCATTATCTCTTTCTTTACAACATATTTTAGATTCGGGTTTAACCTTCTCTGATGTTCTATAGAAGTCATTGATTCATCTTCTAGGTGTATCCTGTGCATGCAAAGATTTGGCGAAATGCATGTAATGTCATCAAGAGAATAGCCTAGCGCTCTACGGTATTTCCTCAATTCACACATAAGCAAGGCAATCTCAACATTGTTCAGTCCAGCATTTATGATCACATGATAGGTAGAGTTAGGACCAAGAAACACATACCTTAGCCCTATTGGAAGTGGTTTGAGCTCGATATTGGGAGCTTTCAGCTCGCTACATGGATCGAGTGGTATTGCAAATCTCCTCAAATGTATCAACATGATCCATTGGATGCTCCTGTGTCAAGCCATGGAACTGGTTATGCTTCACCAAAGTGATGATATGTGGCTTGATCTCATAATCCTGCCTTTGAATAAGCGGAGGGCGAATAGGATTCCGGTTCACGAAGAAGGCTTCCGGTGAATCAAATTCCCCAATGGTGGGATGTTGTTGTTGCTGTCTCTGATAGACGTGTTGTTGCTGATACAATACAGGTGCTGGCAGTTGTCTGCCATTAACGAAGCCCTGTCCATTTTATCCAGCTGCAGCAGCTGCTGGGTCCTGAGGAAGATCCTCTCTAACAATCCCAGGAGGCGGAGGTAACACACCTCGATTGTCCACTTGGTTCTGTTGACCAATAGGGGGTTGGATTTGCTGTTCTGTGTTGTCAGCCATTTCAGCTCGTCTCAACCTCGCTTTTATGTTCTCTCATTCTAATCTTGCTAACTCTCTGCTATCAAGTGCAATCAAATCGTTTGAGCCTTGACTTCTTCTGGTCATGCACCTGAAACACCAAAGAGAAGAAAGTATAACGCCTTAGTAAGCAAAAAGAAAATCTTAGACTAAACTCTAGTCCGATATTTGTAGGTAACGCAATTGGTCCCCGGCAACGGCGCCAAAAACTTGATACACAGAGTTTTAACCCTAAAATAACACTGCAAGTGCACAGCAAATCACAGTAGTATAGGAGTGATCGAATCCACAGAGACCAAGGTTACACAGCAAATCTATAAGAGCAAAGTAGAGCTAAGACAAATATGGTGGTTGGTTGTTTGGAACGCAGAGAAATAAAATGCAAGATAAATTAAACAATGAAAACTTATGAGATAAAAACCTCAGGCACTAGAGATATTCGCAGGAAACATGATCGACAGACAATGACAATTATGCAGGGAAAGCAATTCAGCAACGTTCTCGAACTCAAAACACAGAATTAGAC